>JAPDSC010112273.1:15359-46761 GCA_026290005.1 Latrodectus geometricus | reverse complement strand
AAAATCCTCGTCTAAAATTACTTCATCAGTTAATGGCTTTTAATCGGAAAATTCCTCAAGTCTTGTAATCAACTTAATCGGAGCATTACATGGCGTAAAATGCGAGGCTTTAAAGTTTAATCCGAAAGAGTTGTACGCAGCTAAACACAGCCAATCGAAACAAAAGGCGACCTCTTAATAAGCTTTTTAACTCAAAATTCGATGCTATTCTAAAGCGACTGGAAATGGGTGAACAAAGACTTTGCCTATTAAAACAAAATATCATGCGACACGTTTTCCCTGCCAGATGGCGCTGCTGTGCCGTTAACAAATCGTTCGATAAAGTGCCTCGCCTGTGTTCGCCGCTCTCAGCAAAGATTTCAGTATTGAATAAATGGCAGCACAAAGGAGAAAAGATTTGCATCTCGCTCTAATCATCAGTAGCATAATTTGCAGTATGATTCGAGAAGTATAAAACTTGATGAACTCGTCGACAAGTGAAGAGGACTGGAAATTTCATTGAGCTATTAAATTGGGAGAGATCGCGGGCAGAAAGAAATAGGTTTTGTTGTCTTTATTTAAGCCGAATGATCTTACGATTCTTGCTTCCTGATTAATGGGTTCTGTTAATGGATTAAGACATTTATGCGGGCGAAATGGAACATAAAATGACTGCAGAGAGCGGCCATTTTGTTTCTGAATTATTTCCGGGAGATTTAATCGCGAGCACTTTTACGAAACATTTTATGATCTTGAAGAATCTGCGAACGTAATTACTTCCAACTCATGTAAATAAATAATTACGTGAATAAATAATGAATTAAAAGCTATTATCTTATCGTTTGTGGTTCAAGGCGATGTTCCAAAGAATGCTGACCAATCAGATCAATGCACAAAATTGTTCTTTCTGTCGTAAGGCGCACATAACTTAATCTATGCCCACATAATTTCTCTCAAACGTGATTTATGATTTTCTCATTAAATTAACTGTCCCTTCAAATTGTAAGTCACTTTCAAAAAATGACGAGAATAATGTACTCTAATTTATATAATCTAATTCAACTAATTGATTTTATTTACTTTTACAAAATAACGTGTATTATGCATAATTTTTATAAAATAACGGAATAATATTACAAAATAATGTGTTTACATTTTCGAAACTACTAAGTCTAGTCTTTTTTATTTTCATTAGCAATGAAGGATAAATTGTAATTAATTAAAATTTCATTAATTCCTGACATAAAACGGAGCTTGAAAGTTTCTGCAGTTAATTAAAGGTAGATAAAATGTAAATCATAGTTAATAATATATAGATAACTAAAATATAGATCTTAGTAGATAATATATCGATCATAGTTAATTAAAGGTAGATAAAATTAGAATCGAATGATTTTTGATTTGTTCAACCAGTTAGGGTTATTTTGGGTCTCCTGGGATCACTAGATCTGGACTTAATGTTTAATGTTGATATTGCAACATCTATGCTGGAATTAGGAACCAAACACAACTCCAGAACATTCACCATTCTGCTACTATCTATCTACAAAGAGAAGAATAGTCTCACTAATTTGTCTATGCCTGCCTGTTGCTATAGAAACAAAAAACATTTGATTCCGATAGGAATAACCAGAAAAAACAGGTAATTTGGTTTACCTTGAGAATAACATGAGGTACTACCTCTGCCATCAATACCACAAAATCAAAACACCGTTATAATTTTTTCAAATGGATAGCTCTTGTTACTATGGTAACCAGAATACTTTGAGAGGACTTTTCTTGTGATATCCAAATATATATACATGAAATATTTTGTTAAATTTTGTTTGAATCAATGTTAAAGATGAATGCGTTAGTCATTCCTTAAACTTCAATATTCTTAAAGCTCAAAATTGTGTTTTTCTAGAAAAAATAGCAGTGAAATTTTATGAAAATACCATAATTTTTCCGATTATATGTTCTTCAAACCAAATAAACCAGAAAATCAAGGAGAAAGCGATGCCTATTCTGAAGAAAAGTAATTAATAGCTACTAGAAAAAAATACTTCTCTACAGAAAACATGCTTATAAAACTTTCTTACTGCATACCTGAAAACCGAGAAAGGAAGAAGAAAAATTTTAAAAACTTTTCAAATGTTAAAAGTAACCAGTTTTTCATTGCATTATTAATGCAGAATTATCTTAAGTTGAAATAAAATATAATCCATTAACACTTTTTATGCAAACCATTCTGACTTGTGGTCAGCATGCCTGACTGCGGATGAGGAGATCCTGGGTTCCAATCCCAGTTCGGGCAAGAATGTATTTTCTCTCTTTCCTGTCATTGTCCTTTTCTTGTATGAATGGCTTGTGAATGGGGTAGTTTACCATATAAACAGAAAACGGGTGCCTATGGCATGTGTGTACTGAGGAATTTGGACTCCACCCCAAATTATGGTTCATTTGGAAAAACGGAGCAGCTGGCACAAGACAACAACATGAACACTTTTTATAATGATGATTGTTAATATTATTTTTAGATGTATTTGGCATGAAATAATGATTTTAGAATCTAATATCTTATATGATGTTGATTTTGTATGGAGGAAGTTTATATAAATATAGAGCATGGGTGACCAAGACCTCGACCACGGTCGACTGGTAGACCGCGAAGGCATTTCAGGTAGTCCATGCGACCATCCTGATAATGACCTCGGATATTAACAAATTAATTTATGACTTATGACATAGAATCAATGAATTATTTAAAATAAAAATTTACTACAGTCTACGCTTTAAAACCCAAAACAAACTGTGAAAGATTTACGATTTAAATATTTATGATTAAAGGTTTACGATTTAAAACCTAAAACGGATATGATGAGCGCGATTGAAACATTCAAAGAAACTATTGAAAGGCATGCATCTCAATTAAGAAAACATGAATTGAGAAACTTCAAAAACATGGAGGAAGAGTGCATCCATAATCCAAACCGAGACTTCGCTTAACGCTTACTTGTTTTGTTTGAAGAATTTGAAAGAAGATTCGCTTACTTGATTAGGTTGAAATAAATAAATTTTAAGATATTTTCATTTAATGAAAATGTCAAAACTGATAGACATTGTCACAATGAAAATGTCAACATTGATGGACAACGTATCTGAAAAATAGGACATTTAATAGATATCACATCAGTCACGATCGAGGAAGAAATTATTAAATTATGATGCAATATATTTCTTAAATCCAGAGCATATTTAGCGATATTGATTTTTGTAAATTAATTCCTGAGGAAACGTTTCCAAATATTTTCAAATCGATTTTGTCTTTCAAATCATACTTTGGATCAAGGTATCTTTGAGAATCTGCTTTTTCAACCATGAACAAAAAACAAACACTGGTCGCATTTAACAAATGAACACTTAATTTCGTGTTTATGCATTGCAATAAGCTCGTACTAGCCACAATATGATAAACTTGTCGCAGATAAACAGTGCCAAATTTCAACTAAACGAAGTGAATAGAATGGTCACTTTTTGATATAGGAATATTTTGATTATTTTCGTCAGTAAATTTTTATTTTGTAAATATTAATATTAAGTTTTTTTTAGAAAAATGAAATAATTTACCATTTTTTCTTGTAATAAATATGTACGTTAATCAAGTTCTGCCATTGGTAGACCGCCTTCAATTTTTTAAATGTGGAGTAGACCCCGGATCCCAAAAGTTTGGCCACCCCTGATATAGAGAGTAGGTGGCATTACATTATGGTTATATTAAATATTTTCTCTCATAGCATTCGTTTTAGAATTATTAATTTATTCTAAAGACCTTGGAGGCTAGGTTGGTGTCGTCATTCTCATTTCAGAAAAGCAGCGGGTTCTATACCCGATCCAATTGAAGATTTGTCGCATTCAGTGATTGCGGCTGGGACACGTTAAAGTATGACGTGGTTGCAATGTCCTCCATGTGAGAAGATACCTCCTTGGATGAAACCCAAGCCTGAAGTAGTCTTTTGCTTGTTCCTTGCTTCTAAATTACAAGGTCTCGGAAAAATTTCAGGGCTAGAATAGAACATCCACTTGGAGCTCCATTATATAATCCAGTTCCACTAGAAAATGAAATTTTCTCATTGCTCGAGAAATTAGAAAAATAATGTTGCTTTAAGGTAATAATATTAACAAATAGTAGTTCTCATCTTAATTTCATTAAACACAAAAAATATCCCCTGTTCAAATTTCATTAAATATGCTATAAATAACTAATTCTTTGTGATAATTTAACCCTTCTTTCCATAATGGTGGAAATTTCCATCATAATCTATAATGCCCAAAAATTATATAAAAGAACAAGTTCACTTTAAGTTGATCGTGTTTGGATACCTATTTAATGTCCATTGCATAAAAAGAAACATAGCTGTCAAAAATAAGCAAGTGTCATTATCAGTGAAACGAGCTTAAAGTTGTCTCATTCCGCTGTTTGTTGTAGTTGCAATAAACGTATGATTTCGTTTGTAATTTTGTATTATTATATTAGAGTTTCTATTGCTCAAAAATTGAAAATGAGTGGAAGAAAGGTTTGTAACATGTGTTTCTGTTATTTTCCTCTTTTATTTCTATTTAGTACTAAGCTAATGATCTAACTTTGGATGATGATGGAAATTTTCAGCATATTGTTTTTTGCTAAATTTATACTATAAATATATACTAAGATTTTTTTAACCATTTTTCCTTTAATTTTGAACATGAATTATATCAACTTGATTTATTTCACCAATAAAGAAAAAATCATGCAAAGAAGGGTTAAATGTCAGCCGCAAGGTGCATGCAATATGCTTAAAGGATTCAAGTTTACATTGAAAACACCAAACCTTAATCTTAAGGTATCGGGCTAACATATCTTAAATCGCAAGTAAAAGGCATGCATATTTTGTCGAAGATTCAAAGAATGGGCATTTTAGTTTTGATTAGGAAATAGGAATGGTAGATTTAGTCTCTAAATACAAATATTTAAAGTGGCGTACATTGTTTCAAAGAATTCAATACACACTTAGCACACATAATGTATCATAAAAAATTATTGATTGATTGATTATAATGCTTATAATCAATCAAGAAGATTAAAGTCACTGCAGCTGATTGTTGATTTATTTTCCAAGATTTTTTTTAAGCTTTCAATGGATAGGCGTGGAGGTATTTAAGTAAAGCCTCTAAAATGAAGATTTCCAAGATTGCTGGAATGAAATTTGGGCAACTGTTGCTTCTCTCCCCTTCTCCATCAATCTCTGGCGAACATTTAACTCCCTCCCATCTCCCCTTGGAGATCAACCCAACTTACTCTCGAACACAGATATTAATAATAATAAAATATAGATCGCAGCTATTCTCGGCGCTCCCTGCCCTAAGTGATGACCGATGCTCCAGTTCCATCGGATACTCGTTGCCATCCATCAGAAACTGCTGCTGGAAGGAGGGATTTTGTACGAAGATGCTGCCAACGCCGGAAGTGTAATTCATCACTTAAACCTAACCAAGGGAAGATTTCTCTTCCTCTGCTTATATTTTTTTCTAGAATCCTTTCCTCGTTTTTTATATCCCATCTCATCTTCTTTATTTATATCACAAAGGATTAGTAACTTATACATTGTGATCAAGATTTACCTCTTTTATCTTGTTTGCCTTTCTTTATTTTTTCCATTCCATGTGTTCGAATTGTTATGGCGAATTTCTAAGGAAAGTGAAAAATCAAGTACTCCACTTAACATGGAAATGTTTATTGGAAACTAACAGATTCATATTTAAAAAAATTTACATCAATTCAAATTAGATACATATTAGATTAAATATTTCTATTCTAAGGATAAGAACAAATTGGCGTATTTTACAATAATTATTAGATATTAATCTGATATATTCTGGTTAAATAATATGCATATTTTGTTCAAAAATGCGACAAATTTTGCAACTATTAACCATAAAAATCCGTTGTTCTTCACAAAAGAAACTTATGAACTAGTATTCCTAATTTGAATTAACGACTAGTAGTTTACATACAATATATGAAACTACTAGTGGTTTTCGCGAGTAAGGTATATTTTTGTATACAAATCATATTTTGCGTGTAATGTGTACATGATAGATTGTAATATGCTTGTATGTGACAACAAATCCAAGCATATTTAATTTCTAAGTTTCAAGGTCCTTTTTTGTACACATTCCTGTGATATAGTTGAATCAAAATAAGTAAATAACTGGATACATTTGGTAAAAGCCAGATTTTTTAGTCTTTTTTTTTTTCGTGGGCTACAGCAGTAGTATCAGATGTAGTCAATCCATGAAACTTTTAATCAAATGTACTGTAACCATCAAAATTGACAGTATTTACATTTATCCCTTAGTAAAAATATCCCCTTCTTTATAAATCTGAGTTTTTCCTTGGTAGATAATTTTTCGTACAAGACGTCGACCGCGTACGTACGTAATAAGTGTCTAACGTTTCGTACGTAATAAGTGTCTAACGCAGGGGTGTCCAAGACGTCGACCGCGAAGACATATTAGGTAGTCCACGCGACCATCCCGATAATGACCTTGGATAATAAGAATTTAATTTATGACTTATGATATCGAATCAATGAATTATTTAAAATAAATATTTACTACTGTCTACTCTTTAAAACCCAAAACAAACTGCAAAAGTTTACGATATAAAGATTTATGATTAAATGTTTACGATTTAAAACCGAAAACGAACATGATAAGCGCGATTAAAACATACAAAAAAAAAAAAAAAAAAAAAAAAAACACTATAGAAAGGTATTCATCTCAATTAAGAAAACATGAATTGAGAAACTTCAAAAACATGGAGGAAGAGTGCATCCATAATCCAAACCGAGACTTGGAAGATTTCGCTTAATTTTTACTTGTTTAGTTTGCAGAATTTGAAAGAAAATTCGCTGACTTAATTAGGTTGAAAGAAATACTCAATTTTATGATATTTCCATTTAATGAAAATGTCAACATTGATGGAATACCTGAAAAAATAGGACATTTAATAGATATCACATCAGGTCACGATCGAGGAAGAAATTATTCAATTAAGATGCGATATATTTCTTAGATACAGATCATATTTAGCGATACTGATTTTTGGGTATTAATTTCTGAGGAAACGTTTCCAAATATTTACACATTGATTTTGTATTTGAAATCATACTTTGGATCGAGGTATCTTTGCGAATCTGCTTTTTCAACTATGAACAAAAAACAAACATGGGTCGCATTTAACAGATGAACATTTAATTTTGTGTTTATGCATTGCAATAAGCTCGTACCAGCCATTATATGATAAACTTGTCGCAGATGTACAGTGCCAAATTTCAACTAAACGAAGTGAATAGGATGTGAATACTTTGATTATTTTCGTCAGTTAATTTTTATTTAAATATTAATATTAAGTTTTTTTTTTTTAGAAAAATTACATAATTTACCATTTTTTCTCGTTACCGAAAATAAATATGTACGTTAATTTAGCTCTGCCATTAGTAGACCGCCTTCGGTTTTTTAAATGTGAAGTTGACCCCGGCTCCCAAAAGTTTGGCTTCACCTGGTCTAACGCAATGATTCTCAACCTTTATTTTTTTGCCACACTTTTTAAAGATTTTATGGCACACAAAAGAAAGCTATAAGTTTAGAAATTGCTTACCTATAATGAGTTGTGTAAAATAGTTTGTGATAATAATTTTGAATGTAAAATAAAATAATTTAATTTGTATTACAAAAACAGCTATACGTTTACTAAGGGATTTATTAGAAAGAAATTATAAGGATGTTTTTTTTTAATGGTGGGTCACTGGGTGACTGGAGGGTGACTGCGAGGGGTCGCCAACAGCAAGGTCAGAACTCTCATTTTAGCGTTACCGGATGGGCACCTGTGAACTAAGTCACGGAGGTATGAATTGCATTACTTACGTCAAACCACCACAAATCCGTTCATAGGGCGGGCCACACTCATCCATCATCTCAGAAGAAGAAAGGACAAAGACACACACACAGAGAAAGGAAATATCCATGCCAAAACAGGGAATCGAACCCGGGACCAACAGCCCAGTAGTCAGGAATGCTTCTCACTCAGCCATTGGCCGGCATAATAAGGATATTTCTAATGTGAAGTTTGAGCTTGATGTTTCTGATAATTTTATTTATATTTGCTAGTAAAAATGACAATACTACTCTCATATCGTCTTCTACATTTAACAATTGGGCCGCGGTGGCCTGGTTGGTTAGGGCGTCATTCTTGTTGCCAAAGGTGGTTAGTTCGAATCCCGGCTTAGCTGAAGATCCGTCGTGTTCACTTATGGCAACTGGAGCACTTAAAATCTGTCAGTTCGCAATGTCCTCCATGTTCCCATTGCATATTAATACCTCTGGGGGTGGTTGGATCCAGGATTTGGGTCTTCACTGGTTTCAATCTCTAAATTAGAAGATTCAGATGGTGCTGCCATCTCTGAGCCAAAAGTCGTACTCCTACCTTCGTATAAGGGTGCTCTATTGAAAAACGGAAGACGCTCTCTCTGACTTCATTCGCCTAGTCTCTGACGGGCGGGCTTGGCGTTGCCAAGTGTCATCAAAAACAACAAAACAAACAACAAACAACATTTAACAATCTCGAGCTTTTTTTTTTTCGTTTTTATGTTGGTTAATACTGAAAATTCAAATTCGCAACAAATAAGATGTAGAAAATTGTAATTGTAGATACTAGGAACACTTGAAATTTCTTCACGCTGGGACAAATATTAAGAAAAGTCACAGTTATCGAAGATAACAGTTTTTAACTGTAAAAAATATTGTTCTTAATAATAAAAACAAGTTTTCTTTTACAGTGTACTCTTCTTGATTCAAGCAAACTTTACTCGTAATAAAAAAAGTATAGTTCTTACTATATACATTTCTAAAATTCGGCAGCACACAAAAATGTTACGATACAGTGTTTGAGATTCATGGTCTAAACGTAAGGAAGAAACAAAATTTCCTTCAACTTTATAGATAAGCCCATCGCTAGAGAGCGTATGTAGGAAAAGTATCTACATAGAAATAAAGTGATCAAACGCATTTAAATATTGCGGAATTATCCATCCTCATTCAATTTCCTTCGAAGGGGATTTGTAAATAAATGGATTCTATTATGAATTATGACTTTTTTATATCGAAAATTAGATACTTGGGCATAAAAAATCAGCATCATTTCAGATTGAAAAATATTTTCCCAGAAGTATAATATTTGTATTTTAGTAATATAATATAAGCACATATATATTTCCCTAGAAGTATAATATTTTCCAAGAAGTACAATTTTCCCAGAAGTATAATATTTAAATATTCTAGAAGTATAATATAAGCACATATATATTTCCTTAGAAGTAAAATATTTACCTAAAAGTATAATATATTTTCATAGAAGTATAATATAAGCACAAATATTATCCTAGAAGTAAAATATTTTTCTAGAAGTATAGTATTCGAAGTATTCTAGAAGTATAATATAAGCACATATATATTTTCCTAGAAGTAAAATATTTTGCTAGAAGTACAATTTTCCCAGAAGTATAATATTTGAAGTATTCTAGAAGTATAATATAAGCACATATATATTTCCTTAGAAGTAAAATATTTACCTAAAAGTATAATATATTTTCATAGAAGTATAATATAAGCACATATATATTATCCTAGAAGTAAAATATTTTTCTAGAAGTATAGTATTTGAAGTATTCTAGAAGTATAATATAAGCACATATATATTTTGCTAGAAGTAACATATTTTTTTAGAAGTATTTTCTATAGAAGTATAATATATAGAGATATAAATTTTCTTGAAGTAAAATATTTTGCTAGAAATATAATATTTGAAGTATTCTATAGAAATATAATATATAGAAGCTTAATATAACCACATATATATTTTCCTAGAAGTATAATATTTTGATTGTTAGAGTACACTTATATTCATAAACAGTTTTCAATTGCGTGACGGGAACTTACAAAATGCTACAGTGCTTTTGTAAAATGAATCGCTTCTATTCTCATTAACTTTGAAAGTTTGAGCAACCGTTTAGTTTTTCTCGAACACAGTGATTAACCGCATTAAACTGCAACCGCTGCATTGCAATTAGGGATAATCATCGGTTGAAAGACTTTCTCTGATTTCATACTTTCTGCTCTGTTATTTCCTTTTTATGCGTTGGCATCAGAAATAATTACTATATATAAGCCACATAAAAAAAAAATACCATTTTATTTGTGTCGTTATATGGTTATCAAAAAGTTTTATTAAGATTAAATAATTATAAATAAATATTAAAAATAAAGTACTATAAATATCTAAATAAGTAAATAAATACCAATTAATAATAATCATATGTGCAAAACTATAAAATATTGCCACTTTGCATAATTCTTCAGTTCCTTTTACTGACCAACATATTCAAACTTCATTGAGATTGGCTTATTTTTGGAGAGTTATTGCTATTTTTTGCTTAATTTTTGGTAATTAGTATATATATAAATGAAAAATATTAAAATAGTTCTATAGGGAGATTTTTCAATGTTTAACCCTTCTTTGCATAGTGGTGGAAATTTCCATCATAACCTATAATGCCCAAAAATTATATAAAAGAACAAGTTCACTTTAAGTTGATCGTGTTTGGATACCTTTTTAATGTCCATTGCATAAAAAGAAACATAGCTGTCAAAAATAAACAAGTGTCATTATCAGTGCTTAAAGTTGTCTCATTCCGCTGTTTGTTGTAGTTGCAATAAACGTATGATTTCGTTTATAATTTTGTTTTATTATATTAGAGTTTCTATTGCTAAAAAATTGAAAATGAGTGGAAGAAAGGTTTGTAACACGTGTTTCTGTTATTTTCCTCTTTTATTTCTATTTAGTACTAAGCTAATGATCTAACTTTGGATGATGATGGAAATTTTTAGCATATTGTTTTTTGCTAAATTTATACTATAAATATATACTAAGATTTTTTTAACCATTTTTCCTTTAATTTTGAACATGAATTATATCAACTTGATTAATTTCACCAATAAAGAAAAAATCATGCAAAGAAGGGTTAATAGTCATTAGAGCTACAATTGGAATTTGAGTGAAAATGAAGCAAAAGAATTATATTTAACGCAGGGATCATCACTTTGAGTTAAGTGACGCGTGATATGTGATGTGTTTACATATTAATCTTTAAAAAAAATCTGTGATTGTGCATTAGAGTTTTTCATTATTTTATTTAAAAAATAACAAAAATGAGTTTTTTCTTTCACTCAATAAAGTCTTGTTGCCTTAGTAATATTTTGTCAAGTTTTTTAAATCCTTCTCACCTTTAAGTTACCGTTTGCAGCATTTTAAAATCAAAACTTTATAGTTTAACTTCTTTCATAATGCCCAAATGACATAGCAGGACTGGTATAGATCATTTCAATATTATTTGATATTGTGAATGCCGAAGGCAATCAAACGATAGAAATGCAATACTGAATGATATGGTAATATACTTATTGAAACATGTTTATTCCTAGGGCATCGTTGGTGATGAGTTCGAATCCCGGCTTATAAAAAGATTCGTCGTGTTCATTAATGGTGACTAAGGTACGTAAAGGTTAGTGGTGATGTCCAGCACCACGCCGGGAGTGGAGTTTACACTCTTTATCCTAATGAAGTCCAAGATTCAAAATCATTAAGAAACCCAGATTTTTGCTCAGTGTTTCGCAGTGAACTTTTAGCTATTTTATCAGGTCTGAAACCACCCAACCTGTCTAGTGGTTAGCGTACCTGACTACAGATGGGTGGGACCTGGGTTCGAATCCTGGCTCGGACATGGATGTACTTTCTCTCTCTCTCTATCTTTCGTGTCTTTGTCCTTTCTTTGTGTGTGAATGGTTGCCTGCCCTATAAACGGGTACCTATGGCATGTATGTACTGAGGAAGTCGGACTCCACACCAAATTTGGTTCAGTTGGAAAATTGGAGCAGCGCACCCCATATTGCCATACACGACAACAACAACAACATCAGGTTTGAAAAGTATCAGGATTGGAGCCACTTTCGGGAATATTTGGACCTTCACTGACAGTCGTAGCAGTATTCAACACCTGTGCAATAGGGAGAGAGTAACAGAGCAAGCTAGTGTCGAAATCCTTCTTTTGTTAAAGGACCTGTCAGCCTGCCATGACATCCATTTCCATGGGTCTACTTGGTAACGAACGCGCTGATCAGTTGGCTAAGGAGGGTACTTCCCTACCAGCCTCTTCAAATCTGGCCCTCACTTACTCAGAATTATTTTCTACCCGCAAAAACACTGTCAATAAGGCCTGGCTTGTCCCACCAAATCACGTTTGGTAGCCCCGTAAGCGTCCCGGTGGTGTCCTTGACTTTCAGGGCACACGTGCCGACCAAGCCGTAATCAGCAGATTTGTCAGTGGGCACACTAAGGGCCTCACTTTTAGCGGGCATTCCAAACTTTTCCCAACCTGCAAAAAATGTTACTCCAACGAGGCTAGTCCTCAACATATTCTTGTTTGTCTCGATTTTTCCATGGAGGAGTTTCTTGAGAGACCTCTCCTCTTCCTCGATTTTTTGAGGGTATATGACCTTATGGATCAGGTATAGCTTCGCTACCCAATATGGGATTGGAAACAACAACAACAAGGTACGTAAAATATGTCGGACTGTAATATCTTCCATGTTCCCATGCCAAATGAATACCTCTGGGGGTGTTTAGAACTATGTCTTAGGTCTTTTCTGGCTTCCTATCTCTAAATTGAAAGACTCAGTTGGTGCTGCCATTTTTGAGCCATACTTCCACTCTCGTAGTTCAAAATCAAACCCTGTTCAAAAACGGAAGACGCTCTTTCTGAATTCATACGCCTACTCCCTGACGGGCGGGAATGGCTTCCCCAAGTGCCACAAGTAAAAAAAAAAAAAACACAATTTTGTTTTGTATTTTAATTGTTTTATAAAGAGAATCTGATATGAAGATTTCTGAATAAAAATTATTTTAGGTTGTTATATTATTTATAAAGCTATTAATTCCTCAATAATGTGAAGCTACGTTAGATCCATTTATAATTAATTTACAAATTTATTCTCATAGACACCTACTATTTATTTTTGCTAGTTTTTGAAGTCAGTCATAATTATATAAAAAACGGTTGGTGACATTTCTTCGTTTTCGTCATTTTTAAATAACGAATTTTTATTATTTATTATATTTCAAGTACTTTACTTTAAATATTTGTTTGGGGAAAAAGTAATCTATTATTTTTTCGGTAGACGTCTGTAGTGATCGATATCTCGTGAGGTATCTATCAAACAATTTCAGATTTATGCTCGTTGGAAAGGTGACATTTGACACTAAAATATCCTCTTGCGGTTTTTTGTTTGATTCATGCAGTTACGAGTACAAGGTTTTAAAAATGGAAGGCAACAAACAGAAAATTCGATACATTTTCGTTTTTCTCTTGTAACGGCGAAAAAGATAGCCGGGTGGCTAAAATTGTGAAAGGTGTTTATCGTCCTATATAAGACTGTAACAACCAGTTACGTATAATTTTTGTTTCGTCGATTCCGTTCGGGTATTTTTGATGTTAGAGTTGCACCTCGCATGTGGATACAGCATCGTCGAAAATGTCTATAAAATATCAAAAATGATCGAAGTTAACCGCATGTCAGCAGTCGTAACGCGCAAGACCTAAAAATCTACATGAAAGCTGTTTTAAACCTTTTTACAAAGTGAATCCAAAAGAAGTTACATAAAGTTCACGTAAAAGTAATGGATTTCTTTTTCCCCAAACTAATATTTTAAGGGTTTTACACAAAATTATTAAGTATTTTTTTTAAGAAAACTTTAATAAACTACGGTGAAAAATATTTATTTCTAGAACAATTCAATATCTACTGTTGTCCTCAAAATTAAAATTTAAAAATAATTATATATTTCAATAAAAAAATAAATGGGCTCGGTGCATGAACATTTGGTATTGTAAATTGTTCTTTTGTTATGCAGGGAACAAATAAAAAATTGCGTAGGAGTTTAAGGTGACTAATTTGCAAATAAGCCCAATTTTGGTCAAAATAATCCCTATGAGGCATTTCATATTAATTTGTATTTAATATACTATACATTGCATTGTCTAATAAGTTATGTAGTAGCTTTGTACCACTAAGGGAGCTACACACAGTGATAAGTAACCTATTATTTTTTTCCAACGGTGGGCACTGGTTGATTAACCCTTCTTTATATGAAGGCTGGAAACTACTATTCATTTAGCAGTACCCAGTGGGATACCTGTGAACCAAATCGCGGAAGCGAGTAGCATTACCTATGTCACACCACCACAAACCCGTTTATAGGGTGGCCACACTTATCTATCATCATAGAAGAAAGGACAAGGAAACAGAGAGAAAGAGAGAGAGGAAATATGTGTCCTTGCCCAAACCGGGATTTGAACCTAGGACCAATAGCTTAAGAGTCAGGAAAGCTAACCACTCAGCCTAAGTTTTGAAGTTTCTTAGTTTTGAGTTTAAGAGTAGAGTTTAACTCTTTTTAAAGTTAAAAAAAATCTTAGTTGAGAGTAACTTGAAGCATCCCGGGAGGAATAGTTGCAGAATAATTTTCTGCCGGAAATCATCCTTATATATTATTTTTTTCTAATGCATCTCCTATCTAGTTAAAGCACTGCATTGAATTAATTTATATACTTAAAGCTCATTGATCATAAATGGCCATGAAATTTAATCAAATAAACAGACTAGGAAAAATATAAACAAATTGCGGAGTGCTCTTTTAGTATGACTCTGACAACACAAAAAGAGGGTCTAATGGATTAAAATATTCACTTGAAGCCTTTTTAATGTTGCGTGAGTTATAAATTGTACTGGAAAATAATATATTTAAGGAACAACACCGTAAAACGCATGCTATGCAAACAGAAAACGATTATTATGTGAAAAATATTTTTTCTGTTGTTGTTGTTACTTATGACACTAGATGAAGCCAAGCCCACCCGTCAGGGACAAGGCAAATGAAGTCAGAAAGAGCATCTTCCGTTTTGGGGACAGAGCACCTCCTCACGAAGTGGGAAGTACGACTGTGACTCATAGATGGCAGCACCAACTGGGTCTTCCAATTTAGGGATGGAAGCCAGAGAAGACCCATGACCTGACTCCAAACACCCCCAGAGGTATTAATTTGGAATGAAAACATGGAGGACATTGCGACCACGACAAATTTTAAGAGCCAACACGGCGGCTCTTCGGCTAAACCGGGAATCGAATTCACTACCTTTCGGTAACGAGAACGACACCCTAACTTACCAGACCACCGCGGCCTTAAAATCCATTTTCCTTATGCTTATTATATTCTCTTATTTATAGTAAATATTAACGATTTAAAAAAAATAATGCTGTTTTTCTATATAGTTTATTAATAGTTATTTATTGTTCTATAAAAATCTATTTATGTATTCATTAAGGTTACTGCCGCCTACTCTGTCTAGTGGTCAGCATTAGTGACTGCGGATAGGGAGGTCTGGGTTCGAATCCCAGTCGGGCCATGGATGTACTTTCTCCTTCTCCCTCTCCTGTCTTTGTCCTTTCCTTGTATGAATGGGTTGTGAATGGTTGCCTACCCTATAAACGGGTTCCTATGGCATGTGTGTACTGAGGAAGTCGAACTCCACACCCAATTGCGGTTCAGTTGAAAGAGTGGAGAAGCGCACCCATACTGCCAATCTGGCTGGCCCTCGACCAAAAAAAAAAAAAAAAAAAAAAAAAAAAAACTTAAGTTTACTGACAAATTCCGATGTCTACAACTTCAAATTGGCAGGAAAAACCTTGACCCTTTTAACAAAAAAATTAGTCATCGTTCTTTAAGAAGAAACGCGCGTACATTATTTTGCGATGCGCGCTGTTAATCGAGATATTCAGTGTTAAACTGAATCAGTGTCAATTAATATTAGCTTATGTAAATCTTTAGCAAGAAATTTTGAAGAAAATCGTGTTTCTGTGTAACAGAATGATATTGATTTGAATACAATAGAGTATAAGGTGGGAAGTATTCTTCATGGTTGAAGACAAACAGTTTTGAAATTCATCTTGTTGAGATGCATTTTGGTTTAAATTTAACGGCCTGATGCATATGTATTATGTAGCGGTCCTCGTCAAATGAAAGGAATAAGAATCAACACTCGAATACTTTGTTTGGGGGGGGGGTAGCAAATAAATAAATAAGAAGAGTCAACCTTCCAATGTGCCCGTTATGAATTTTAATATCAGCCCCGGAAATACGGTATCGCATTTGATATTTAATGAAAATCTTTCTGGAACTTCGTAGCCCCGGGGCTCTTTTCCTCCCTAGAATGGGAGGGGGGGGGGTAAGAGACCTCCCATCCCTCCTTTGTGTGATTTTGGAAACTTATTAGGTTTTTAAAAATAGAGGTAATTGATTTTATCTCGTGGATGCCAAAAAATAAAAATAACTGAATGCGGAGTGGGGGAAAAGGGGGGGAGTTCCAGCGACACGATTCTCCTTTTTCCATGATCCGGGAATTATTTGCGTTATCTGTTCTGATGTAAAGCATGCAGCGGTTGTCATGGGGACGGCGCATGCGCTGTTGACACTCAAACACTGGAGGGAGGGGATTAATTGATTCTCAAAGTAGTCGGTGAACTCACCAGTTAACTTAATTTCTGCATTGAAAACTCTACAATGGTGTCTTTTTATATTCTTTTGCAATAATATCTTTTCATATTAAAATGTTTGGAGGGATTCTGGTTACATATTTTATAAAATAAAATTTTTTGACACGCTGGTTAATCCTTCATTTAACAATGAAATTCATCTCATTTTTTTATTTTAACATTTCTAGATTATGAGTCTTTTTTAGTTATAACTCGATAGTGTTGTTTATTAAAATAGTAGAAGTAATAACTCATATATATGTTGATTATCTATTCGCTCAGAAAGTTATTTTTGTGGCGATCTTTGGGAAAAATTAATGGTACTTTTCTGTTTCATGATGCCTTTGGCGATATTATTTTCTTTTTATAGCCAAACAAAAATTAAGTGATGAAATATTAATTTTTATTAATACAATATTCTCTTGCTTGGAATAAATTCACTGCAGTCGTCCACAATTTCTAAATATTGTAATCTGTGACAAAAAAAAAGAAGTAGCAAAAGTAAGTAAGAAATGGATAGTTGCAAAGATTAACATTAACAATACAGAAACAACTAAATTTCAAACTCTCTGTCGTGAAAAAGAATTTCATATAGAATTATCGAAGATTGATATTTCGTTATAAGTTGATAATTTTGGATCCCAACTATGGCAAAGTTTTTTCCATTCTATGTTGCAGTAATTTTGGAGATTGTTTTACGAACCCGCCAAAGAAAAGCGCCAAATTACTTTTAATTTAAAGATATTTGAGTGACGACAAAAAATAAAATAATTTTTACTTACATTCTTTAGCAAACTATACAGAATTCGGCCTGGTAATATTAAAATTCTGTAAAATTATTAAAATATCCAAAATTTTTAAAATCTACAAATATCCAATTTATGCTACATATTTCTTGAAATTTGGTCTTGAGGTACATTAAAGATGTTAGGACTTATATCCAACAAATACAACACTTCTCTTGAAAAGAGTATCTTAATAGAGTTTTCTAGAAGAATCATACTAATGTGCCCAATAGTTTAATAAAAAATGGGTCATAACTTTGGAATTCTTATCGGATAATGCATAAAAAATGCATGAATCTAATTGTCAACAAGCACAACTTTTTGTGTGATGAATGTATCGGTACTTTGGGATTATCTGTTATACGGTTTTGTCAGTTTTTATTTTGGTGAATCTTTATTTTGAGTCATAAAATAAACACTATTCAGATTAAAAAATGACAAATTAAATTTATTTTGGTCAATGTTTATTTTGGGACTTTTTTCATGAAAAAACTAGTGCCCAACGATTTGGCGAGAGTTGGTAGGTTGACGGGATAATTCCAAAATACCAATACATCTTAGGAGAGTGTTTTGGAAGAATCATAACAAATTTCCAATAAAAAATGACGAATTAAATTTATTTTGGACAGTGTTTATATGACAATGTTCATTTTGCATATTTTTTCATGGAAAAATTAGCGCCAAAGAATTTGGCGAGCTTTAATAAATGGACGGCATAATCTCTAAATATTAATGCATCTTATAATAGTGTTGAAGAATCATAACCAATGTCCAATGTTTTGATAGGAATTTGGTGCATATTTTTGCTAACATGGTCTGGTGATACGTAAAAATTCTGCGAACATTGTAGTTAGTAAACATATCTAGACTTACTTCAACTGGAAACGGAATCTTAATATTATTGCGGAAAAATAAAAACAAATATCCAATAGAATGATAGAAATATGTTACAATGGTACATAAAAAAAACATATGGAGCTCGTAATTAGTAAAGTCAACGTTTGGGCTGAATAATTTTAACCCTTCTTTGCATGATTTTTTCTTTATTGGTGAAATTAATCAAGTTGATATAATTCATGTTCAAAATTAAAGGAAAAATGGTTAAAAAAATCTTAGTATATATTTATAGTATAAATTTAGCAAAAAACAATATGCTAAAAATTTCCATCATCATCCAAAGTTAGATCGTTAGCTTAGTACTCAATAGAAATAAAAGAGGAAAATAACACGTGTTACAAACCTTTCTTCCACTCATTTTAAATTTTTTAGCAATAGAAACTCTAATATAATAAAACAAATTTATAAACGAAATCATACGTTTATTGCAACTACAACAAACAGCGGAATGAGACAACTTTAAGCACGGATAATGACACTCGTTTATTTTTGACAGCTATGTTTCTTTTGATGCAATGGACATTAAAAAGGTATCCAAACACGATCCACTTAAAGTGAACTTGTTCTTTTATATAATATTTGGGCATTATAGGTTATGATGGAAATTTCCACCATTATGCAATAAAGGGTTAAGAAAGTACTCAGTGTTTTTCTTGACGAAGGACTGCATAAATCCAGTGATATGACAAAAATATGGATTTGAACATCACTCTACGATTGTAGATACTCAATGTTACCACAAAGGCAAATAGTTATTAGCCATACTAATGTCCGACTTCTACAATCCTTTCCAAGACTTCGTATTAATGAAGAGTTTTCTTTATTCTATACATGTTAGTATTATTTATCACCCCATTTGTATTTTATTGGTAATGATTCGCTTATAAATTTATGTTCACTTCTCTTTGATGTGTTTTGCTATTTCAATTCCAATATTCTGTACTCTATACAGGGTGATTCTAAATTGTTTTTACAAATTAAAAGGGGTGATAGTACTCATACAAGCAATAATTACATAGGAACATCGGGTCGCATTCCACTCTGAGAAGAAGAAAAGAGGAACGCAGAAACGCATCTATAACGAATTTACCGTACGTAAATTTCCACAGAGAAGAAGCAGCATTTGCCTCTTATTGGTTACCGGAGAAAGCCAATCAGAGTAGACATTGTCCTTTAAAAACGGCGTAACATCATCGTTTCAAGTATTATCTGAATAATATTGTCGAAAAACTCTCATGAATGCTATCCCGCACGATGCATTGGACGTAGCGGCTTGGCTTCCTCGCTCACCAGACCTCAACCCACTAGACTTTTTCTTCTATAGGGACATGAAATCTTAAGTGTATGAGCCGCCTGTGGATTCAACAGATGATTTCGTGAGTAGAATCGTTGTTACCGAAGGCAAAATTAACACGACACTAGGAATCTTCGAGAGGGTGCGCCATTCATACCTTTGCTAGTTTGAATTGTCCAAGGACGCATGGAGTCGGCATTTTGAGCATTTGCTGTGAGGTTTTCACTTAACAATGAATATAATTATGAAAACTTTTGGTATTGTTGTATTATTTATCACTCCACTTTGGTATTGTTGTAAAACTGTTGTATGTTCAAGTGATTCCTCTTTTTTCTGCCTCTCAGAGTGGGATGCGTCCCTATCTTCCTATGTAATTATTGGTTGTCTGGATGAAAACTATCACCCCTCTTAATTTTTAAAAACAATTTAGAACCACCCGTATTTATATTCAAACACAAACAGAGCAAAAGTTCGGAAGATGACAGAAACTCGTTTTAAGTGGATGAGTAAATATGTTCATTCGCAGTTCATTCATTTGACTCAATCTGTGTAATTGCATTTCCCCTCTCAGTTTAATTTTCATTAGAAAATAAATTTGTCATCATCTTGCGTAACATTGCGTGCAATTAGGCACTCATTTGGAACAAATGGTGTCATTTAGCTTATGACGTCTTCAACAAACGGTTACTTTCATTTCTACGAAATGAAACGCAAAAGACAAGTCTAAATGGCCTCTTGGGAACATAACACAAACACTATGTTTGTGAATTATAAACGAGCTGCACACGCGACTTCTATCCGCTAGAAATTACCATTTCCTTTCACTTTCACGGACGCGTGCTTTGATGTGAAAAAAAAAAAGCAGAATGATTCAAATGAAAAAAACGAATCTCTAATAGCAAACGACTCATCTGCATGCAAATTAATGATCCAAAAGGTATTTTAAAAGCCCGTAAAATCCTCCAAATTATAATCTAATAATTTTCAGCGAGTGCTTTTCTCGTTGGCTTTTATTTTTTTTCTGCGATTCTTCGTAATTTACGGCATTAAAATCGCTTTTGGGAGAAGCAGAACTCTCGCTGGGAGAACGAATTTGTTCTAACCTTGTTAGATATATCGCGTTCTTTTCAAGAGCGTTCTCTCTCTCTCCCTTTGAGCATGAATGATTAATTTTTGTTTATCTATTTCCACTAATGGAGGGTGGACGCTTTTTTGGAACGCTGCGGGCTTCTTTTTCCCTCGCGACTTTGACTTCAAATAACACTCGGACACCAGAAACGCTTTTCCAGATTGCTGGAGATTCTATTCCGGTGAATTCTTGATGAGGAATAAACATTGGGTGGAGTTGCCCGGAGATTGCATTAAAGGCGTCCTATTTAATGCTGTTTTGATGCGTGTGATCGATATAATTAATAAACTTTCTTAATCAGAGTCTCTTCCAGTGATAAACTGCACTTAATTATTGAAAGAAATTAAATCATTTGAAGGTTGTTTGTTGTCTTTAGACTGAAGATGAAATTGCTGATGTATCTGCCTTTGTTATCTATATCTTTTTTCTAAGAAAATTCAAATCATTGATTTTTTTTATGGGAATAATGTTAGGCAATTAAATCTGATTCATTTTTACGTGTTATATTTGGTGTATCTTTTCTCATACTCAATTAACAAAAATACGAAGCTTATTTCCTAACGCATATTTTTTTTTTCTTAACAAGAGAATTTTGTTAACCATAAAGTGGTTGTTTCTTTCGTTATAGTTGAGATCATGTGTACGTCACTTTATTTTACTAATAATTGGTCTGTGAATGAAACAAATAATCGTTTTCACCAATAATGTTGACTGTACAATTTTGTCCACCCATCAAAAACAAGTCAATGTGTCAGTGGGATGAGCTCTTCAGGGAGCAGTTGGAAAAAAAAATGTTGGACAATATCTTAGTGGGATGGGTTATTTCATATATTATTGGAGATTGGTCTCTCTTGATACTGCTATTAAAAGATAAATACTTATTCATCATTCAGTAAAGATAAATTTATTTCATGTAGCATGTAAAGCATATTAAATATTAATATTTGATTGTTTATGCAAGCAATAAATAAATCATGACATCCACTTTATGATTAGTTTACATCCGCAAGGACAATTTAAATGTTTTTTTCTTTTCCTTTAACAAATTAGTAAACAAACAATGCATTTTTAACAACCGAAAAACAAAAGCAAATTCACAAAGGAACGAAACGCCTTTTCTTATAAATTAATATACAAACAAAACTCATTTTTTTTTAATGAATTAACGAACAAAAGTAAAACTCTTTATTCTATAAATTAACAAAAAATAGAATAAAGTGATCCCATTTTTTAAAGCATTAACCAAGAAACGCGTTTTTTTGAATAAATTAATGGAAAGTAAAAACTTGTTTTTTCAAAAATTAATAAGAAAATGAATTTTTTTCTTTAACAAGATAATTTATAAATTGAGTTAATTTTTTCAAAAATTAATAAGTATTTTTGATTTCTTAACAAATTAAACGAATACATTTTATGAATGTTTTGATGAATCACAAATCAAATGAAGATCATTTTGATAGTTAACTAAATAAATAAATTTTATCAATAAAGAATTAACAAAATAATAAGCACAACTGTATTTTTAATAATTTTTGTAACAAACAAAACTTGTCAACTGATTAACAAAAAACTGGCATCTTTCTTTACAAATTAACAAAACACTATTTCAAACAAATGAAACTAAATTTCTTAAAAATTAATAAATAAACTAGATCTTTTTTTCGAAAAATAAGCAAAAGAAAACAGATTTTTAAAAAATTAAAAGTCATAAATTTCAATAAAAAGTTATAAATAAATAAAATAATTTATACTTTATTCCAATATACTTTTCATATAAAAAAGTATAAAAGTGCTGATTTTTCAAAATTGTACAAAGTTAATTTTTTTTTAATCAAAAGGACAAACAAGCAAATAAATGAAACCAATTTTTTTATTAAAATTAAATTAGCATTTATTTTTATTTTTTGGATAAAATAATAAAAACCAAAAATATTTTACTTCAAATTTATAAAAATGGAACTTTTTTGACAAAAAAGTAAAGAAATTGATACTTTTCTAATAAACTAAGCGAACAAACATTGCTTTTTTCTTTATAATTATAAAAAACTGTTGCCGATTTACTAAAAAATTAGTAATATTATTAGAAAAAATATTTCTCTATTAAATCCAGGGAAATTGGTCATAAGCAAAGAATATTTTCTTGTAAATCAGTAAATTACAGACAAAAGATTAGTCAAAACTTTCTTTTCAGAGATTGCAAGTGAAATTCTTTTTTTTATGACAAAATTAATGGGTATAAGCTGATCCTTTATTAATAAATTAATAAGCTATGGAGATTATAATGTAACAAATTAACGAACAAACCAAAAAAAACTGATTTAATTTTTTGAATAATGTACAAAAAATAAATTAAATTATGAATTATTCTACACTTTTGTTGGAAATACACTCTTTTTTGTTAGAAAAAGTTAGTTTTCATTAGGATTGGGCTTTAATAATAAAGATTAACGAAATTAATTCATTTTCTTAAAATTAACAAAAACAATTGATATTTCGTTTTTCTTATAAGAAAACGTAAAAAAGAAAATTAATTTTTTCAAATTAAATTAACAAACTCTGATGTCGTTATGAGGAAATTAATAAAAAAAAAACGACGTAGTTTGTGCTTTTTGAGAATTAACATATGAGTAATAAAGCTGATTTTTAACAAATTAAGAAACAAAACAATAAAGGAAGATCTTTTTCTATAATAATTTAAATGAATTATTAAACTCTAAAATTAAGAAGCAAAATAATTAATGAAGCTGATGATTTAATTCAATATACAAGTTAACCCATCTTTGCATGATTTTTTCTTTATTGGTGAAATAAATCAAGTTGATATAACTCATGTTCAAAATTAAAGGAAAAATGGTTAAAAAAATCTTAGTATATATTTATAGTATAAATTTAGCAAAAAACAATATGCTAAAAATTTCCATCATCATCCAAAGTTAGATCATTAGCTTAGTACTAAATAGAAATAAAAGAGGAAAATAACAGAAACACGTGTTACAAACCTTTCTTCCACTCATTTTAAATTTTTTAGCGATAGAAACTCTAATATAATAAAACAAAATTATAAACGAAATCATACGTTTATTGCAACTACAACAAACAGCGGAATGAGACAACTTTAAGCTCGTTTCACTGATAATGACACTTGTTTATTTTTGACAGCTATGTTTCTTTTTATGCAATGGACATTAAAAAGGTATCCAAACACGATCCACTTAAAGTGAACTTGTTCTATTATATAATTTTTGGGCATTATAGGTTATGATGGAAATTTCCACCATAATGCAAAGAAGGGTTAAAAAGCGAAATAATAAACTGAACAATTTTTCCAGATAATTTAAATGATTTGTATAAAATATCAGTCAAGTAAGTAATAAACAGTATTCACTTATCGCTATTTAGGGAAAAAAACAGGAAAATTCCCAAGCATCCACTCCGAAATCAAAGTAAATGTGCATATAGCAAGCAAGGATATAATTAACATTTCCGGTTGTACAACAGTGGAAAAGAATCGAACGCGTTATATTCCGATTCGAAGAGCACACTTGAACCATTAGGTTCCAACGAGGCTTATGTCCAAAAACCTACGATACAGTGATGTAAACTAGGGGTGTCGGGCTGTGGGCAAGCATTTTGATATTCATCACATAAATTGCCTTCCGGGTGAATTTTTTTTATAGATAGTAAGCCGTATTCACGTTTCCTAAGGGAGGAAAACACCCAAGCACTCACTCAGAAGGAAGAAAAAGCGCAACATCCACCTCTCGTTATTCAACAGTTGGAATTGAATCAAGAGCTTTTGGTCATTAAATGATCACTCTATGGCCATCGTTATGGCCACTCGCTATGGCCAAGGTTAGTCCATTGCTAAAAACCTTTGACACTATGTATTGGACAATCTAAATCCCGAAGTCCGTTGTAAGACATTTAAGTATAAATTGACTTTTCATTGTTAATAGGACTTATTCACGGGTGGCAAGGCAGAAAACCAGGAAAACTCGCAAGTACCCACATTATCAGATGTTTAAGCCGAAGGTAAAAATATTAGGTTGGGGAAAAAGAAATCCATTATTTTTACGTGAACTTTCTGTAACTTCTTATGGATTCGCTTTGTAAAAAGGTTTAAAACAGCTTTTATGTAGATTTTTAGGTCTTGCGCGTTACGACTGCTGACATGCGGTTCACTTCGATCATTTTTGATATTTTATAGACATTTTCGACGATGCTGTATCCACATGCGAGGTGCATCTCTAACATCAAAAATACCCGAACGGAATCGACGAAACAAAAATTCTACGTAACTGGTTGTTACAGTCTTATATAGGACGATAAACACCTTTCACAATTTTAGCCACCCGGCTATCTTTTTCGCCGTTACAAGAGAAAAACGAAAATGTATCAAATTTTCTGTTTGTTGTCTTCCATTTTTAAAACCTTGTACTCGTAACTGAATGAATCAAACAAAAAACCGCAAGAGGATATTTTAGTGTCAAATGTCACCTTTCCAACGAGCATAAATCTGAAATTGTTTGATAGATACCTCACGAGATATCGATCACTACAGACGTGGATTACTTTTTCCCCAAACTAATATAACATCCATTTCCCATCACTCAATTATTGCTAGGACCGAACCCGGGACCTTATTCACAGAGAAGCTCTCTAAGAAAAGCTCCTATCAGAAAATTTTTCAAGGAATCTTTTTCTCTCATATTTTCGCCAGCATTTCATCCAAGTCTCAAAGCAATACAGAAAAACATGTTTAATGATGACTCTTAATGAATTATGTTTCTGTATATCATTTTTATGTTTTCCCTTTGAGAATACATATTTAATATTTTTGTCATTCTATTTCAATTCTCAATAAAAAAAATAAGAAACTGCAGCTACATTTAATTTTAATTTTCGGATATGAAACAAAAGGGAATAGAAAGAAAAATCAGTTTGGCGAAAATCAAAAGTCTGGTAATTTGTTTTATGTTCAATTTCGACTTCCTTTATATTTAATCAGCTTTATTGGAAAAATAAAGCCTAGAAGTACTTGGAGAGCTTTTTTATGAGCTCTCGCACAAAATAAAGAAAATAACATTTTCTCGAAATCATACCGCAAGTTTTTACCGAAATAATTATCTTGGGTAAATTTGCATTTTTCAATGACTTGGAAAAATTCGCTTCGTTTGATTATTATAAATTAATTTCTTTCGTCATTTTTATATTCAGTTTCTTTTCTTTCAACTTTTCAGAACAAAAGAAATAGTATTGAATTATTTTATGCATTAAAAAGTCATGTCGCTGAGTTTATTTCAAATCTTAGGTTCCCTCAATTCATTAAAATTCTCCTAATTATTTCGAGAGAGTCTCTTAAATAATTCAGTTTGAAAGTAAACCTTGTGTAAAGAAAACGGAGACTTTTGTGAGAACTTTGCGGTTACAGGGATGTTTGGAGAGCATAAAAATGAAACAAAGATTCGAGGATTGCCATTTCGAAAAAAAACAATCTATAAATAACTGAATAGAATTAAAATTAATGTAATGAAATGAATAAATTGAGCTCTGGGAACAAGTTTTTTAAATATTAGGAAAACTTTCTCTTGTTTTAGAAATAGAAATAATTGGTGAAAATTGATATTTTGAAATCGATGAAAACAGAAAAGAAATTATTTATTTTTATGAACGATATCCAATTTATACTATTTTAAAATCAAAAATTATATTAGAATTTTGAATTTTGCATATGGATTGCCGAAAGTTGTAAAGTGGTAAAATTAAATATTACTCTAACTCAGAGCTAGGAATTAGGTTTTTGCCAAGTTTTAAATATTTTCTCAAAACAATTACTGGATAATTCTTCAAACCTATGTACATTCTACACTCAGACTTCGCTGTAACGTCCAACTCTAAAATATTAGTTTGGGGAAAAAGTAATCCATTATTTTTTCGGTAGACGTCTGTAGTGATCGCTATCTCGTGAGGTATCTATCAAACAATTTCAGATTTATGCTCGTTGGAAAGGTGACATTTGACACTAAAATATCCTCTTGCGGTTTTCTGTTTGATTCATTCAGTTACGAGTAAATGGAAGACAACAAACAGAAAATTCGATACATTTTCGTTTTTCTCTTGTAACGGCGAAAAAGATAGCCGGGTGGCTAAAATTGTGAAAGGTGTTTATCGTCTTATATAAGACTGTACAACCAGTTACGTACAATTTTTGTTTCGTCGATTCCGTTCGGGTATTTTTGATGTTAGAGATGCACCTCGCATGTGGATACAGCATCGTCGAAAATGTCTATAAAATATCAAAAATGATCGAAGTTAACCGCACGTGAGCAGTCGTAACGCGCAAGATCTAAACATCTACATGAAAGCTGTTTTAAACCTTTTTACAAAGTGAATCCAAAAGAAGTTACAAAAAGTTCACGTAAAAATAATGGATTTCTTTTTCCCCAAACTAATAATACCCGGCTTTAACATAAGCTTATAATAACATATGTTATACCTGATTATGATATAAAAAAGCGTAATTTGCACAACTATGCTTTCTTCTTAGATACAAAGTGTTATTTTTTCTTTTCATAATTTCATGTCGCTCAGATAATTTTTCTTGCAAGGAAAACACCTGTTGCTTAAGTTTTGGATTAGTATATCACTAAAGCAGTGTTCTCCTGCAGGCCTTGTTAATCTGCAGGTCATGGCAATCCAAGGTAGTGTGAGCAACGTGCAGTGTTTGGACTGATACTGAAACTACTAGAAGTGAGAAAATGACCAGACAAAACATCCAATGCGTAAAAACTGTATTATCCCAAGAGTTGAACTTGAAGACTTGCCGAGGAAATTCTCTTCATTTGGTTTCCAGCTCATTTCATCCAAAGTAAAAGCTGCAATCATAATTGTAAAGATTAGTTCTTCAGTGTGGTGCATCTTGTTGTTGTTGATACTCACTAGGTAAGGCCAAGTCTACCTGTTAGGAACTGGAGAATGAAATCAGAAAAAGCATTTTCCATTTTTGAAAAGAGCACCCTTTCACGATGGCGGAATAACAACTTTTGATCAAAGGTGGCAGCACCATCTGGTTCTTCCAATTTAGAGATAAGAAGCCAGAGAAGACCTAAAACCTGGCTACTGACACCCCCAGAGGTATTAACCGCTTGCCTGATTATCCCGAGTTATCTCGGGTTCGTATATATTTCAGTTAATTATTATCCCGAGAAAACTCGGGTGAAACAGAATTTGTGAGTACGATTTGCTTTATCACGTTTTTACTCGGCCTGGGGAAAATGAAAGGAAATATTCAGCTTTAACTTGCAGTTTGCAAAGTTTCATTGATTTAACGATTCTTTAGACGGGATTGGTCATGTGTTTCTCTATTGTATAGTATACGACGGCTTGTGGATTAGTAATGTACACAGGAGGACAATTGAGCCGAAAAAAAGTAAAATAATGGCGATGATGCCGTAAGAAAAGAGACCAAATACCAGGGTACGGAACTTCAGGTATCCCTTTGTGTTGTTTCAAAAACTATCATACAAAGAGTAATATTTAACTTTTTTCCCATTTGCCCGAGATAACTCGGGATAGTAAATTAATATTAAAACTACATGCTTTTGCACCTGTAAAAAATTAAAAATTCAACTTAAAACTTACATATTTTGTTTTGTTTCATTTCCTTGTATTTAATAATAAAATATGAGAATTTTTTGCACTTTTTTTCAAAACAATTTGTAAGAGAAGCGGTTAATTACGATCATGATACATTTTATGTGTCTCAGTCGCCATTAGTGAACATGACGTTCTTTAGTCGGCCGGGAATCGAACCCACAGCCTGGCGATTGCGAGACTTACTCCCTAACCAACTAGGCTACCACGACCCAATGCTAATGATGCATCATGCTGAAGTTAAACTTCGAAAAATAATCTCTGTCGACGTTTATAAATTTGATTTGTGATGCTAAAATCTCATCATTGAACAGAGTCAGGTAACTGAAAGAAGCCGTTATTATAAAAGGAATGCGTTAATAAGCGGAAGAAAGCATCTTTTGGTATGTTAGTGTGAAGGAGCTCACTTTTGCGATTGCCTCAATATTTTTTTCAAAGGAACCTGCCATTCTCATGGGTGCTCTGTTAACTCGTTCGTGACCAAGGTCTAGTGGACGCGACGCAGCGAATCCATTCTTATCAGCCCAGCGTCACTTCCACGCGAAGAGCTCCGATTGATATGGAGAGACCAGCGTCGCGTATGCGTAATCGAAAATCGGAACGTTTTATTTGAATTTTTAAATGCTACTAGATGGCGTTGAATGACAACGATTTTCGCAACCGTCGACTCATATGGTATTTGACGTTCATGAACGGGCATTAGTTTCTGTTCTGTGCCTCTGTATTTGATATATTTATTGATGTAAACAAAGTGAGAATCACGGCTCTTTAAAGGGCTGGGATTTATTGCGCGCTGTGTTTATATTTTGACAGATTGTGGAAATTTAGGGAACGTTTATTAGTTAAAATGTTGGAGTAGAATTGCGTTTGCCTTTTGAGGTTTGATAGAGCGTGGTATTCGAAGGTAAAAGGCGAGAAAATATCTCGTTTGGATTTTAGATCCAGGGTTATTCCTCATATAATAGAAAAATTCGCAAAACCAAGGAGCTCAATATCTTGTCCAAAATTACCGGGCATTCAACCATTTCGTCTAACTGGTAGACATTTTCCTAAAATTTATATTGATGGGAAAGGAAATAAAAGAAGAAGATGTGTCGTATGTGCTAAAAAAAATCGAAAACAAACATCATATTATGAATGCAAAATATGCAATGTGGATCCTTGTTTTGAACTATATCACACACCACAGAATTTTTAAATTTCGATTTTATTCAGAATATATTATTCTTAATTTCCTCTTTTTTTATTTCGTGTTTGTAATATTTGCAGATTTGTTTTATTGTGTATAATTGTTTTCATGTGCATAGTAATAATTTTAGTTTTTAGCATATTTCATTCATTTGTATTAACGTTATATTTTTTATTTTAATACATATTAAATAGCAGTATAGTATATATATGTTACCGTGAAAGTCCGAAATCTGGAGAATGTCGACATTCGCTGGTGAATGTCAACATTCACGTAGTCGCTTGGTGTATGTCCGAAATATTTGCTAGATATCCTCATTTCTCACTTACACCGGCAAATGTCGACATCCACAATGCACTAATGGTGAATCTTGAATATGCGTTTCATCTCTCCGTATCCGGAGAGAAGAAATGCAGATTTGCATTTTCTTATCTCAATATTTCAGGCGTGAAAAACGTCACATGTGTGACGTAACTTATCGCCTCTCTTAGAAAGGAGGGGTGACCAATCACGGTGAGTAGAGGAAGTGTAGAGGATTTTTAACCCGCGGGACAAACCTGACAACAAACAAATTAAAAACAAATTAAATGCTGTGGTGGAAAGGGAAGCCCGGGAATGGCCTTCTGTTATCTCCTTTTCGAGCTCTTTAATCATCTTTTCAAATTCCACCAAAGCTTGTCTGTGATTGTCGACATATACCGGTGATGGTCCGAAAGTGCAAGAAATGTAATCAATTGTACGGTCTTTCACCAACGTTGTGTTGACATTCACCGGTGAATGTCGACATTCTCTGATTTCGGTCTTTCACGGTAACATATATAATTTATAAATTTGGAGTCTTTTTATTAAAATGTTGATTTTATACGATTTTTTTTTTTTTGTAAAATTAAGCTTAACTGCTTAAAATGCGCGGGCCGGTAGTGACGCTCCGTTTCAGAGCGTTCGGTACCGTGACTGAGTTTTATTTCCGGCGCGCTGGTCCTCAAGAGGTTAACGATCACATTGCAAAGAATCAGTGTTTCAACCATAGGAGTGAGCTCAAGAAATATGAACGGCTGCATTTTGTTGCCCATTGAACTGTGACCTTCGATAACCTTTCTTCTATTCTCGAAGGTCACACTTAACTTTGAGAGTAATTTTGAATTCATTTCCGAACACTATTCCTCCTCTAAACAAAACAGTTCGAATTTGCTCGACGGTGTGAAATATAATTTATAAAGAGAGGCGCATAAATCCTAAGCACGTTCGAAGATTGTTTAATTGAGTTGTGGAAGACTTTCCTGATGTAAACATCCCTCTTGGCTTAGGACGTCATGTATTATCCAGGCTTAGGCTTCGTGTGGGGGGGGGGGGCGCTGAGTAGGGCCAGCCCCCTCCCCTTGATGCATGTGTTCGCTCAGGGAAATTTTATAAACACTGCCTGTGAATGGAGGAATATCGATCGGCGTCATCGATTAAAAATATCGTTGATGGAAAAGGGGGGTAGGGGAGAGAGTCCAATCGTCTGCAGACAGCTGTTTCTAATAACGTCACCTTATACCGACAGTAACCAGATGGATAATTTATTTGAAAATTAAATTCTCTTGCAGGAATAGGCTGTAAAGTGATTATCTGACATTGTAGGGGGATTCGATTATGGAGCCTTTTCTTCGCTCGAACAAGGAGGCGCGCATTAGATTTAGAAATTGCGTAAAGCCGTTATTTCAGGTTTATAATTGAAATCCTGTCACTCAAGTTTATGCTGGGAGAAAAAAAAA
>JAPDSC010112273.1:0-15349 GCA_026290005.1 Latrodectus geometricus | reverse complement strand
CAAACAAAATGAAAGCCTGAATTTACCGACTGCATGGGTGGTCTAAATTAGATCCCATTCAAATATTTCAACAACACTGAATTAAGTAGAAACAATATTAAAAATCAGCAGTCGATTTTCATATGAAAAAAAAAAAAAGGAGACACTCTGGAAAACTCACCCCAATTTCCTCTTGTATCCTACCACCCACGAGTAGTCATTGCCAATTAATTTGAATTTCTTTTTAATCATCGAATTCACCAAATATGTAAAAGTATTGGAAGATGTAACTTACTGGATAATTATTTTTTCCTCTGCGAGAAAAATGTAAAAAAAAAAAAAAAAAGCATTTTCCCGTTCCGCCGACGGGCAATTCACTTCTGCAAGCCCTAGTCCACCACAAAATGCTCCAATTACGGCTTCATTCCCCCCCCTTCTCAGTACTCTTTTTTTTTAAAAAAAAAAAAAACTCAAGAAGTGACTTAACGAATTTAAATCACTAATGAGGCTTTAGTAAAGTCCATACGTTAACTCGGGAATTACAAATCCGGAAAAGTAATAATGTCCGGAATGAAATCTGGGGGAAAAAAAAACTTTTTTGCTGCTCTGCCAGTTCTTTCTCTCCGGAATCGATCTGGATGTCATGTGTGCGGTTTCTGTCCTCCCCCCCTCCCCCCGGGAGAGAGGAGGCCACTTAGGGAAAGATGCCTTGCCAAACGAGTTAATGACTTTAAAGGAGTCGAGATTATGCCTAGAGGAAGATAAGCTTGAGTTATTGATGGAAGGCTCAAGGAAAGCTGCCTTCCACTCTAAGAAGAGGGAAAAAAAAAATCCCGGAGCATTGATTTTAAAGCAGAATTTATCACCGCTATTATGTTTAATTATTTTAGCAGCATCGTACTAATCTTTCAAAATATATTTTGTGTCTCGTGAATCCATTTATATCCGTCTCCAGCGTATATGGGTGTTGTTAGTGAAAGAGGGGGACTTTGTAAACATCCACACCAAAACAAATCTGGTAAATTCATCTTCGTCTTCGTTCGCATAGTTTTAAAATTATCTTAATGAAAGAGAATTTAACAATGTTTTGTAGATGATACTTTTTTAAATATTTTTAATTCATCTTTAGTTTTTTTTTCATTTAGTTCAACAGAACAGAATGCGATTAAGTACCATCAAAGGTAAGAGAACTTTGGCATTTAAAAAATGCTTCAATGTGCTCGTATGAAACTTGAACGAGTCATTGAAGTTAGACAAGCAATAGCTCCAAAAATGTCAGCCGACAATCCTTCATTTGAGATGAAATTAGTCGGAGATATCCAGCAAGTTCCTCTTTCGATGGTACTCAGATTTATTTATTGTGGATTCAAAGAATTAACGAATGGCGTATAATGTTATTTTTATATAATGCTATTTATATTTAGGCTGTTAATTTAAATTATTTATTTCTTTTAAAATAATAAATTAAATACTTACATATTTTTACAATACTAATACAGAAATCAAATCTCACACTTGGCGAAATTTTTAAAATAGTTGGCATAGTTGTGATAAAACATGAATTCCCAAAAAATCAAAGTTGCATCGATTCTCTATAATACTGAAAATATTTTAAGGGATTAGGCTCACCATGAGCTAGTGTTAGGGTAGAGGTCTTCGATTCAAGAGGTTTCGAGTTCGATTCCATCCACTGTTGAACTAAGAAATATGAAACTTGAACTTCTGCCTTCAGCATTAACACATTTGCCGGAATGAGTGCTTGAGAATGTTCGGGTTCCTCCCTTTGGACATGTGCATATGGTCTACTATCTATCCTGGAAAGCAATAACACGGGGGCAATTAAAATTCAACAGTTTTAGACCATTAAGTAGTTCTAAACACAATGTCAAATACTTTAAAGTTGAGCACACCGTAGCCTAATGATAAGATATCGTTCCTTAGAGCGAAGATCCGGGGAGCGATACCTGCCTCTCCTGTACACCATGAGATGAATGTTGAGGGGTTTCTGCATCCCCACCTGACAAGTAAGCGTTAGTTTTTTTTTTTTTGTAGGCTATAAGAGCATTTGCTAATGATAATTAGAAATGCAAATTTTCTGGGGAGGGGGAACCACTAAAGAAAACTTTTTATTTGTGTTTTAATTAAATTCTTAAAAATTTCAGTTTTATGAAATTTCTTTTTTGGGAGAGATATTTTTATATTGCTTAAGTCAAAATGAGATTACAATTTCAAATTTTTTATTTATAAAAAAAATATAAAATCTATTTCTTTTTAAATAAAATGAGTTGATTTTTTAAAAGAAAATTGGTATCATGTTAAATAATATTTCAATACATTAAAACAAGAAAAATTTTCTTTTGAATCATTTCTAAATAATAAATAATCCCATCCGGATCTCTTTGGGTCTGATTATTATCCTAATTATGTATTTATCAATCAAAACAATATTAACTAAATATTATATAATTTATTTTGAATAGGTTTGATTTATTTGTTCAATTAATATTGTAATCTTTCTAGGCATATTATTTGATTTAGACATCCTGTAAAATAAAATTAGAACTCATTGAGAATAGAGGGGAAGATCTCCTAAAGACTATTTTTTGTTAAATTCACTAAGTTAAAATAAAATATGTCACAAAGTTACATATGCATTATAGCTCATGATCTTAATTTTTCGAAATCTCTCAAAATGATATTGATTTATTAACAGTGATTTATAAAACCCAATATAAAGAATTTGGTAAATAATTTTAAACTGAAATGAAAAAACATCTCTGTATGAAAATGAAACTGACCAGTATAATATTTCTGTAACTTTTTAAAAAAAATTATTTTTTTATTTATAGATGCACAAGATTTTGAGTACAAAATAATGATATAGCATTGCAAATTTTAAGCAAAGTATAAAACTTACAAAAAAAAAAAAATGGTAATCGAAAACATGTTAAAAATAAAACAATTTTAAAAAGGAACTAAAACTACTCCACTGTCATACAATGAATAATAAAATAAAATTTTATACTTTTTTTTTTAAAAAAAAGAAGACAAATTATTTAGTTTTTAAAACTATGAAAGGACAAAGACAGAAGAAAGTACATCCTTATCTGAACTTGGATTCAAACGCAGGACCTCCCCATCCGCAGTCACGCACGCTAACCACAATACAGGACAAGCGGCTGTCGTAAATAGTTAATATAAAAGTAAAGTAAATATAAAAGTAAAGATTTTCGCTTATAAATCATGTTCCTCCAGCAGTGTTCTCCTCCCCCTTCTTCCGAAAAGAATCATCAACAACCCCTTGCCTCTTCCACTTTTAATTCGCCCCAGGCTTCATGGTATATTTCTCAACATATGATACAATTTTTAAATTTAAAATATATTTCCTGGAATAAAAATAAAATTCCAATCAAAATAAAATCGGAATTTTCCGGGGAATTTTGTTTGTCTTGGTTACTATTTTGCACTCTTCTTTGAACGGCGATTAAGGATATGATGAACCCTTCACCCCCCTTCACTACTTCATTGTCATAGAATAATAAAATAATTTTTTTTTTTTTTAAAGGGCAAATTATTTAGTTTTTAAAATCAAAATTTTTTGACAATTTTCCCAGAATACACCTTTTTGTTTATGAAGAAAATTTCAATGTAATATGTTTTCGAATTTCAGCCTTATTTAGTAAAATATAAGTTCATATTTAAAAATTCATTCATTCATTAAGAAACTTTTTTTTCCAACGGTGAGCATTCAGTCACCAACTCTTCGCCACAAAAAGGCCAGAAACTGCTACTCATTTAGTGTTACCCTGTGGGCACATGTAAACCAGTCACGGAGGCGAGTAGCATTACCCACATCACACCACCACAAACCCGTTCATAGGGCGGGCCACATTCACCCATCATCTTAAAAGAAGAAAGGGCAAGGAAACACAGAGAGAGAAAGGAAACGTCCATGCCCAAACCGGGATTCGAATCCGTGACCAACAGCCTCGCCAATGGTTAGTCAGGAACGCTAACCACTTAGATATCTTCCTGCTTCGTTAAGAAATTTTTTTTTATTCCTAATAGCGGCCACCCTTGAGCAAGTAAGTACTTTAGCCCATTAGCCGCAACAAGGCCGGAGACTGCTACTCATTTCATCGTTACCCGGTGGGCACCTGTGAACCGGGTCACGGAGGTAAGAGTAGCATCGCCCACGCCACACCACCACAAACCCGTTTATTGGGCGGACCACACTCATCCATCATATGAGGAAAGGACAAGAAACACAGAGAGAGAATGTAAATCCATTGGTTGGTAAATCCATTGGACAGGTTGGGTGGCTCGTTAAGAAACTTCGAAGGGAGAAATATACAAATGATTATTTGTTGAAAATGGAAAAAAAAACAGAGCACATTTGGTTTTGGACACTAAACTCAATGCCACGTCACCCCATACACGTGGCCAAGGCCTAAAGTGATGATACGTGTTTTCATGACAGAGGTTCCTAGGATGTGAGGCGTATGTCGAGGTTAGGTGATCATCCTAACACAAAGCTCTCAATGTTAGGATCCCAAGCATGCTTGGTACTCAGTTTTATCGATCCACTATAAAGCTGAGTACATTGCGTCCAACCTCAATCCTGTGTGACGTGGGAGGGCTACCACTACGCCAACAGGCTTCTGGGATTTGGATAACAGGAAATATATTACGATCTTTGGAGTTCCTGAATTTTAATTTTAAGATATATCAATTCAAGACCATTTAAATGCATGCATATGAATCCTAAGTAACATAGTTCAGGATGTTTTCCTTATCTCAAATTTTATTTCTGTTGAAATCTGTTCCGTATTAAAATCGTATTGAATTGATGTCGAAGTACAAAAATAGCCCGGCAGGCTTTTTTACTACCTGGCCATGGTGACATTTCACTAGGAGGACAATGCAACCACCATGTATTTTTACATGTTTTATCAGTCATTATTGAACATGGTGAGTGGCATTGGTATGAAACCCGACACCTCTCTCACCTATGCCATCTATGTTAGTAAATTTAGTTTTGCATGTTCTTCATATTTAAAAACTACTCTATCGATCCATTAGGCCTAACCAATGTTCTCAAAAGAATTATTTTATTATAACAGCATATGTTCAAATATTTATTTTCTCTCAAATCAGATTATTTCATCTTTCGTCATTACAAGGTTGTCTTATTAAATGAAGTAGCCAGTGGTTGTGTCGTCCTAAGCTAAGACTATTCCAAGTTAAAATGCTTATTTACTAACACAGCATCACTAATTGGCGAGAAACGTTTGCGCCAAGTGGAGGAGACGAAGTTATTGGAATTTCAATGGCAACCCACAATGGGTGCTAATAGACTTTTAGAAAAGAATAACAACGATAAGAAATCGGGGATTTTCCAGAGTTCTAGTTGTTAAGCCTAACACACACTAAATAAGAAAACGGTAATTGTATTAAGAACCGATTAAAAAATTGTATTTAAAAATATTTCAGTATTAAAATGAAGGAAATATGAGGAAATAAAGTGCGAAAATAATAAAAAAATGAAAATTACATTTAATAACATCTATTTAAAATTAAATAAAATGAAGAATTTTAGAATTAATAAATGAATATTTTATACATTGAATAAAATTTTGATTTGATTTTTTATAAATGATTAGCACATAAAAATACCAATTTTCAAATTTCGCTTAAGATTTTTATACAATACATCGAACATTTACACGAATATTTAGAATTTAATTAAAAGCCAAGATTATAGTTTATATAAAAATATAGTTTCAAACAATTCCACAATTTTAACAGTTTCTGCAATAACTAATTATTAAATTAAGAAAATAAATCTAGAATAATTTGAAAAATAGAACAATTCTGTAGTTTCATTTATTATTGAAAATTTAGATACTTCAAATACAATTTTGGGAATTCTATGCCTACATAAAAAATAATTAGAATGAAATTCTTACCTTTAATTTGCGTTTTTAAATGAGAAATTTGCAAGAAAAATGTGTGCGTGTGTTGTTTACTTTAAAAAAAGATATTTTATCTTAAATACCATTTATCTATTATCTACACGAGGAACATATAGGGGAATATGCACTATTTTATTTATTAGATAGCTAGTACTTGTTCCTTATTACCTAACAGACGTTTGGATCCCAGCAGAGCCCACACCCTTGGCGGAAATAATTTTGGTTGGCGATAAATTTCACCAGTCTTGGCAATCCTACTTCCATATATATGGCAATATGATAAAATTAACTATTTCTAGAATTCTAATTTCACCGTTTTGTTCTCCTTTGGTGCTTTTTTTTCAATTTGTCATCAAGCGTATGGGCTCTCCTAGGATTTTATAGACACAAATATTCTGAATAAAAGGAAACATTCTAATTAACAAGGAATATACTGAAAATAAGAGTAGAGAATTGATTAAGAAAACATGCGTCTTTTTTTTTAACCATGTTTTAATGATGAACCATGCATTTCGGTATGATTTTAAGCTTTTTACCGAGACATGTTTTTGAAATGACATGTTTTTTAATGGCGGTATTCTTAGAGATACATTTTTGTCAAATTTTTTCTGTATGAAGCTCATTTTCGTAAATTAAATTTAAAATTGGTGAAAATGCGCTTTAGGTCCCCTCCTTGGCTCGTTTTCAAAAACACTGATGCCATGGCGAAAATTCCACCGCTATTTCAAAGGGAAATTTAATTAGTGACCAATGAAAAGGCTAAAACAAACGAGTAATTATTGAGCATGCACGAGAAAACGCTTCAAATTCGTGAACTGGCGAAGTAGGGGACCTAAAGCGCAGATTAACCCTAAAAGTATTTGCAATAACTTTTGTTTCAGCTATTCTATTGAATGGCAGATTATCATTACACATTAAATATATAGTTTAGAACATCAATTGATTTAAAATTTGGTTAGCCTATACTTGAGGGTTCCCCCTTAATTCTCACCAAGTTATTTTATTTGGTTTATTAAGTTTGCTTATATTGTCTTCATTGCAACTTCATTATGTTTTGGTAACCATACCTGTTTTCACAGTGTTCAGCTCAAACAGGAATGGCGCCAACCAAAAACCGCCAAAGGAACACCCTCAAATATAGTTTTACCTAATATTTTAGTGATTCCGGTGAAAATGCGCTTTAGGTTTCCTACTCTGCCAACTTGGCGAAAGTGTGCTGTGGGTCCCGTACTTGGCGCGTTTTCGAAAACGCTGTTGCCATGGTAATAATGGAATACGATTTTAAACGATTTTCAAGAGCAATTAGCAACCAATGAAAATGACCAATTTTTCAAACTGAAACTAATTAACGACCAATGAAAATGCTAAAAGGAAAATACCAATTAATGAGCATGCGCGAAAAAGCGCTTCAAATTATTTTCTCCGGAGGTTGCCATAAAGAGCTAATTAGGGATAAAAACGTCCGGTTTACCACACTTGGTGCATTTATCGCCAAGTTGGCAGAGTAGGGGACCTAAAGTGCAGATTAACGGTGATTCCTTTTCCACATCACCCAGGAGGTAGGAATCGAGATGCGTTTTTTTTAAAGTGGTATTGCCATTAGCCGTAATCCACTATAGTTTTAAGCATAAAGGCCATTGGCCCATTACTTGAATTGGCTGTGATTTAGCACAAGTTAGTAATAAAAAATTATCCAATATTTGGAAATAAAAAGTCATCGTCGGTTAGTTAACAGTCACAGTTAGTGTCGTAAGTTTATGGTTGTCGTCTCCCATTAAAGATAGTTGTCAACATCGATCAACAGTTCAATTCGTCTCCCATGATGTGTGCTAATTTATGTCGTCGCCCATGACGTGTTATGGTCGTCACCAATGAAAATATTTTGACATGCATTTGTCATCCTCAGAATGTATTGTCATCAAGTCAAGTATCGTCATTAAGGTCTTTAATTGTTTGTGATACCATTTTATGTCGTCCCCCATGAATTGTTTATGTCATCACCCATTATCAGCCATCATTGATAATAATTTTTTTTTTTTTTGTCTTCTTAAAGAAGAGTAGAAGTGTTCGTCACCTGAAATACTTTTAAAAGTCTCTGTCTTTTCCGAGTTTAAGATGTTATGATGTTCGTTGAGCTGGATACAGTTTATGAGCCACATGTTTATATTTGAGCCAGGACAATGTGGCTTTTTTTTAAGGAAGCACTTATTTGGTGCTTGGATGCTTCAAATCTGGTGTATATTCTACCCAAATCTTCTTTTTGTCGTCCCATCGACGATAAATGGCGACCCAGTAATACAGTTCTATGACGGGTGCGAGCAGAATTTCACTCACAGCTGGTGGATAACTGTCACGGCAATCGAGGATTAACTTCTCCAACTTCCTCATGCACTGCCAACGTCTCTTGGACGTCATGCGCAGACCTGGCTTGTAAAAGAATCCAGGGGACATCACGCCAGCCACGCACCAACAGTCGCCAAAACATTCCCATTTCGTTAATCAAAATAATATCAAATTTCAAGAGAGCAAGATTTTTTTTAAACAACGTTCGTCGTAGTCAAACTACAAATGATAAAAATCATTGTTGGAAAGTTGACATTGTTAAATTACAAACAATGGTATAAATGTACTTAGTCAAACAGAGTCTTATTGTTTGAATTTATTGTTCATTTGCTAACAATGTCAAAACCATTGTTGAAAGCACTTTGCAACAGAGTTGTAACAATGATGCATGATATTAATTACAAATAAACGTAACAAAAGTAATTATTAAGATGAACTGAAATAAAATGATAAAATCAATTTTGGTTTCTTTATAACAAAATCAAACAGTTAAGAATAAAGAATAAAAGTGAATTAATTTGTGACATTGACAAACACAAGCCAGTTTATAAAAATGAAATTTTAAAATGTATTTATGTTGAATTTTTTTTATGTTAAATGATTATAAATCTTGTTACACAATTAGTGAATGTAATGGAAATAAATTATTTTTACAAAAAAGTTTCTTATAAAAAAATTTTTTATAAAAAATTTGTATGCATAAATAGTTATATATTGTTGTATAAATAGTACGTTTATTGTATAAATAGTAAACATAATTTAGAGATACTATTCAACATATAAAAATTCTATACAAACAAGATATTTGTCTAAGTGCAATAATGAATTTAAACCTGAATTTGGAGTTTTTTATGGTTTATTCAAATCTATCTAATAGGTATCTATTTATCTAATAGACAGATAGACGGACAATAGATACATTTTGAATTACGCAATATGTAAAGCATGTGGGCATAGTTGCCGTATACATCGTGTCAATTTCTGAATTTAGTGATTTTTTTGGAGGTTTTTTGGTTTATCTGGCAACCAGAATTTCATTTACGTCATAAAGGTCGAGAATAACAAGAAATATGAAGAAAACTCTATTTTGGCAACCTCCTAATATTTGCGTCATGGTGAGGAAATTTAGAACATTTTATTTCATTTGTGGATTTAATTAAAAAAGTTCACGAGGATAGTTCGTTTGAAATTTTTTAATACGCTCTATAGATTTCTTGAACTTTTCGATACTTAAATTTCAAGTTCTGGTGTTCCCCCCCCCATTATTTTAAAAAATTATTTTTTTATATTCTGTATTGATTCCTTAAAATTATTGTTTAAAATTGTGTCGACATATCCTTTTTTTGTTTTCTGTATGTATGGCATTTTTTTTTTATCAATAGAATTAAAAAAATAAAACATCTTGGTTGGATCCTAGCAGAGCCCTCAAATAATTTTGAGTTGGCTATAAATTTCGCCAGTCTGGGTAATCCTATTTCCATACCTAGAAAAAAATATAATATACCTAAATATTTCTGGAATTCCTATTTCGCCATTTTGTACTGCTTTGGCGCTTTTTTCACTTTGTCGTCAAGGGTGTGGGCTCTCCTAGGATTTTACCAAATATCTTTTTCAAATTAATTGTTAACTTAATGTGTGTTTTATAATTTATGTTTACATGGGAAAAATGCGGTTCCCTTGCTTTCATTTTTAAATTTATTAGGTAAAATTTAAATTATAATTTATCTTTGCTTTTTTGTGAATGTTTCTAGGCTTACATTAGATTTATCTGTAAGGCCTTAACCTTCTAAGTTATTTTCCAGTTTTGTCCTCTTTTATTATCATGGAATAAAAATGGAATATTTTTGACCTGGCTTAATTTGTGATGTTTCCATTTTCAGTGTTTTATTAAATAATTTGCTGAATGGGATGCTCCTTTTGGATGCAATTTTCCCAATGTTTTGAAATTTTGTTAATTTGAACAATCTTCATCGTCGTTTAAAAATGATCTGAAGTCTTCAAGCGTATCTTCTCAGCATATCTAATTTTTATGTCTTCATTGCTTAACATTGATTTCTGTTATATAATTTTGGTTAGCCTATACGAGAGGGTGCCAACTTGATTCTCGCCAAGATGGACAAAACCCAATCGTGTTCTGATTGGTTTAGATTCAGTCGTTGACCACCGTGCTTGTTTACACGGTGCTCAGTGCGAACAGGAAGGGCGCCAAACCAAAATCGCCAAGTTCACCAAGAGGGCACCCTCAAATATAGTTTTACCATTGTATTGTTTTCTAAACCACATTGACGAGTTCTCAGGATTTTTTGTTTTTATTTAAACTATTCATAGTGAAGTTACATAGGAAAACCATTTGAAAAGGCTGCTAAAAATTTACATTTCATCCTTGGCGAAATGTTCAAAAAGTCGCCGAAAATCTCGCCATTTTGCACAAGCGAGGTTCGAAAATATTATAGAATATTGAAAAATATTGCTTGATTGGTCTGAATCCCTCATCTGCGTTTGCTTAGAATTAGTTGGGTTGCTATAAAAAGTTATTTATCGGCAAATGTGGAAAAATCACGCCAAGAGTAACCGTACAGTAAATTTCAGCCATAAAGACTTTTCTCCACTGTTACGTATTTAATTATTTTAGTTTAACTAGAGCCATCTACTCTGTCTAGTCCTGGGTTCAAATGCCGGTTTGAGCATCGATGTACTTTCTCTCTCTCTTGTCTCTGTTCTTTCCTTGTGTAAAATTTCCGTTTACAGGGTTGCCTACCCTAGAAATGAGCACCTATGGCATGTTTGTACTGAGGAAGTCGCACTCCTCACCAAATTAAGGTTCAGTAGGAAAAGTGGAGCAGCGCACTTCATATTGCCAGCCTGGCTGACACACAAAAACAACAACAGTTTAACTAGAGCTGTAAGCCAAATTTTCTGTAAATTTGGGATTGCAGTTCACGAATTAAAATTCCTTGTACAAATTACATGCACAGTACAAATTACAGTGAAAGACAAAATTTTCTCAGTAAGTCCAAATTTCTAAAATTTAATACTTTTTTCGGTGAAAATGCACTTTAGGTCCCCTACTCTGCCAACTTGGCGAATGTGTGCTGTGGGTCCCGTACTTAGCGGGTTTTCAAAAACGCTGTTGCCATGGCGATAATGGAATACGAGTTTTAACGGTTTTAAACTAATTAGCAACCAATGAAAAGGACCGATTTTTCAAACTGAAACTAATAAACGACCAATGAAAATGCTAAAAGAAAAAACCAATTAATGAGCATGCGCGAAAAATCGCAAATTATTTCCTCCGGAGGTTGTCATAAAGAGCTCATTAGGTATAAAAACGTCTGTTTTACCACGCGTAGTGCATTTATCGCCAAGTTGGCAGAGTAGGGGTCCTAAAGCGCAGATTAACGCTTTTTTCTTATCTCAATCGTAATTGCTTACCTAAGAGTTTAAATCTGGAAGGATAAAAGTTTCTCCTATTCACTTCTTGCATTTTTGCATAATTTATTCTGATTTTTTCAAAAAAAATGATAATCCACTAATTATATATTAAAATCTCATTTATTCGTAGATGCCAATAGAAAGTTTCTTGGGGGCATTCGTTCGTCCATATGTAGTTAAGTAAGGAAGTAAGGAGTTAAGAATTTGATGTGAAGTTCTACACATGTTTTGGATTGAGGATCGGTTTTGATATTCTGTTTAACATAATTATTTTTAATAATGATAATCTGGTAGGAAAAAACGTTGCTCAGATGACCGGGATCGGGTTCTATACCAGCCATATCGAACAGTGTAAAGCTGAGATGATCTGTGCATATTTAAAGTCTCATGCTGTTCAATATTCCATCACTTAAATGCCGTTGAGCTGAGGGGGCCATAGCTGAGATGTTGATCTCATTACTCGATTGCGATTCAAAAGTCATGGTGATTAGCTGGATTTAGCGACTTTGTTTGACAGGATAATCTGCTGGAAACGTGTGGGCATTGCTTATCTATGAATTCAATAAATTCAATGACAGCTCCTCAACCCTTTCGCGCTTATTGTCACATATACGTGCCACCCAGAAACACAGTTATGTCCGGCCGACACACAGCTGTGACAGAATCTTTTCTCGTTCACCCCCGATTGTCACACATTTGTGCCGGCGTCCTAGAACATTTTAAAACTATAATTGTGGCCACAAGATGGCATTGTATGTCCATATTGTTTTAGATACACGTAGATTTGACCTTATACTTGAAATGATAAAAGCATGACTCATATACACGTGGTTTTCGATTATATAAACACAGGGGGAAATAAATGCTTCCCAAAGGAATACTTTGCTACGGCTCTTGAAATTCGCACGTGGTACTTGTTTATAGTAAATAGGGAGTTTGATTTTAGCTAGAGAGTTGGTTATTTCGGTTTGCAGTCTAATTTTTAGTCTTGAAGATGTAAATTCTTTCTGTTTTTACCGTTGCAATGTCGAAGAGTCGAAAATATTTAACTAAGACTGAAATAGCAAAAATTATGCAAAATATTTCAGATATTGATTCTGAAACAGATTCTGGTAGATAGATACAGAGTCTGCTAGACAGATACAGAGCATTATTAAACTATGCTTTGATAAATACATGGATTTAGATTAATCAGCAAAAAACGCTTTCTGCCCTGGACAGACACTCGCTAAAGAAATTGCCGGCCTCAACGCTTACCGTCGCGAAAGGGTTAAGGAAGCATTAAATTTCGTAGTCACATTTTTACAAAACAAACTTTCTATTATTTGCATGTAAAGCGAACACTTATGACGTAAGCAGCTTTCATTGCATAAAAGTTCATATAATATTAATAGCGAAATAATATTAATGACACGCCTAGTACTTAACAAGACCGTTTCCACTCGTTTAATTAAATGAGTGTATTTTCCGATTTCGGAACATTCACTTCTTCATCGCGGTGCAATTTAATTAACAGTGGCTTTCCAAACATTTTGGCGAAAAAGCGTTCATCGCCACGGGCTCCGAAATCAACCGTTACGCGCAGTGTGTTTTGGAGAAAACATACAAATTATAATTATCCACGCGCCGGAGAAAAATCGTTAAGCCAAACGAAAAAAAAAAGAGGGAGAAAAGCCCTGAAAACAACCCTTCTTAAAGCGTAATCGCTAATTGGTTTAATATTTCAACAGCAATTCTCCAAATTAATCTTTGCACCGAGTTCTGTTTCGCTTTTTATTTCCACTTTTTGGCGAAAAAACGGTATCAGTAACAAGGACGAGTGCAATGCAACTTTCGTTAAAGTTTAATATTTTGATTGGGTGAATTACTTTTTTTTTCCGGATTTTTCTAGCGGACATAAATATTTTATATCTCCCTCAATTAAAAATGTATCGTTCATGACTTCATTTCGCTCTTCCATTTTCATAAGCGTTCCTTTTTTTCGCAGAACGAAATGAAATAAATCATTATTTAACTGGAGCTGCATGTTTCATTTCAGTTATGAAATTATTTACAATCCTTTTTTAATGTGAGCTTAGGAGGAGGTGAGTTCTTTCCGAAAATCATAAGTTATGGATTCTTTTCCATTACTAAAGAGCTGTTAAAACGCTTATTAACTCGTTTTCTCTGAATAATTTTTTTCTGGTGGGTCTCCACGTATTAGAAGTAAAATTTATCAGCATTGTCTGCACATAAAAATGAAATCATTCTGAGAATTACAGGAGGAATAATTCCTTTTTTCTCCATCTTCAAATGATTATCGCTTTTAAATAAGTGATATTAATTTTATATGATTTTACATCCTAGGGTTTACTTCCTACACAATCAATCATAATCCAAAATAAAACCAAAATCGAAAAGTTTAAATGATTGAGTCATGTATAAAGATTTGGCCTCGGTCCTTTCAAAAAAATTAATTTGACTACAGAAAATGTAAATGTGGAGGAAAAGCTTTAATAATTTTATATTGTTAACTACACAGCATATATTTTAGAAAATATATTAAATGACATATATATGTATGTCGATTGATGTTTTAACTAAAAAGGTCACTTGATCTTTTCTTAAAAGGCAACGTTGTCTTCTTTTCTTCTAAGTATAATACGCGATTAATTTTTTTTATTCTTATAATTACCAAGGCAAAATCCAAAAATTTTTTCATTACTAAATAGTTAGCTAATTACTTAAATAAATATATAGTTATTTTCTAAGTAAATAGTTGGGTAAGAACGAGCACACTTGGACAATTATAATACTATTCCATTTAGTTCCATTGACCAAGCTGAGTGGTTAGCGTTCCTGACTCCTGGGCTGCTGTTCTCTTGTTCAAATCCTAGTTTTGGCGTGGACGTTTCTGTTCTCCCTCTTTCTGTGTATCTTTGTCCCCTCTTCTTCAGGTATGTGCCCCCCTCTGTAAACTGGTTTGTCGTGGTGTGGCGTGGGCAATGCTACTCGTATCTCCATGACTTGGTTCAAAGGTGGCCTTCGGGTAACGCTAAAATGAGTTGCAGTTTCCGGCCTTGTTGGGGGTGACGGATCCAATGACCCTCCATTAGAAAAACACTTCTATTGACCGTAGTCATTAAACAGCCTCTCATTTCGAACCAAATTTAAGCAAAGAGGTGGCCACCTGAGTTCCTATCTTTATATCAGTATTACACCAGATATGATTTATAAGACCTTACAGAATATTTTACACTCTTACAATCTCTGAGCACATTGATCTTCGGTAGGGACAGATATTGTCCCAAACATCTGTACACTGTTTGCCTTAAAATGATTTTACCCATGGCTGACACGACAAGTCTGCTGTTGTGCTCCGCTTTCTTTTGGTGGTTACTGCCTAATACATGCTGTCATTCGGAGTTGTCACCCTGGGGCGATCAGTACTGCAACGTTTACTAACATGTGTCCCTCATATTGGAATCGTTATCTCAACCTAGAGATGACACTTTGTGCCATTCTGATCTTCTCAACTACTTCCTTCTGTATACGTTAACCCTTCGTTGCATAAAGGTCGAAATTTCCATCATAACCTATAATGCCCAAAAATTATATAATAGAACAAGTTCACTTTAAGT
>JAPDSC010112267.1:0-12330 GCA_026290005.1 Latrodectus geometricus | reverse complement strand
ACAGAAGAAACATGACTATAATGATCAAATATTTCAATCAGTAAAATTTTGAATTTATCTGATTAGAAAATGAAATATGTAAAACATTCCACTAATGAAGATTTTCACCATATTTATTGGTGGAGAATGAAATATGTAAAACATTCCACTAATGAAGATATTCACCATATTTATTGGTGGAGAATGAAATATGTAAAACATTCCACTAATGAAGATATTCACCATATTTATTGGTGGAGAACGAAATAAAGTAGTATAAAAAAGATTTTTTTAATTATTTGTAAATAATATGGTATCATGATTCACTTTATAAATTGTAAATTGCCGCCTCAAAGATTAAACATACTTGAAAGAATGAAATGGAAATTTAGTATTTCTTTATCTACATTGATATTTCAGTAAATGAATTCTTTAAAAAGCATTGAATTCAAAATCATCTAATTAAAAAATGTGTTTAATATGAATGAAAAGAACGAAATCATGTCATATAGAAATAAATTTAATACATTAAAATGTATTCTTTTTCAATTAGCATTCAAATTATTTGTTTTTATAAAATTTTTCTCTTTCAGGAAAAATGAAAATTTCCAGTTTTAAAAACAGTTTTTGTGAATGTAATGATGAAATATTTCACAGAAATCTAAATTGTCATGAAATCTCGTTTCTAAAAACTAACAAATATTATAATTCATAAATATATGGGATATTATGTTAAAAATATACAAAAAAAAAATTTTGCAAATCATCGAATAAATACCCATACTTACACCCTGTTTAAAAATATCAAGATGAGTTTTATCATTTAAGTTAATATGAGTTAAATATCAAGATGAGCATTATAAAAATCTTACATGTTTTTACATTAATCACATAAATATCAAATTTAAATAATTGCTACTTTTATATTTTAGAAGTTATTCTCTCTCTTTCTCTAATAATAATAATAATAATTGAAAATGTTTGATTAGCAGAAAGCAGTTTTAAAATACTCAGTTTTTCAGTTTAATTCGTCAACGCTCACACTAATGATTTTTGTAGTTATTTAAACAAAGATAAATTAAAAGCAATAAAAATATTTCATCTTTGTAAATCATTGATAAATACGAGCTTACTTAAACCTCCATTTAAATATTCTGAAATCTCTTTATCTTATTCAATGCTCCTCAACCAAAATGCAATACCTTAAGGAAACATGCAGACTGTGATATAAGCATTTTACGACTATGAGATGTGCAAATCATTAGCATTGATGCGCAGAAATCCAACCGTCTTTTACAGATGTTTTCAAAGAAAGTTTTTAAAAATTAATTTCTTTAAAAATTTAAAATATATTTCAAATATTTATAGTTAAAACTAACTTTTTTATATGCTTAAATAAATTACATATCGCATGGTATTTTAATAAGTTAGCACAACATATGCAGAAAAGGAGGATACTACACTGAAAGCAAATACTGATTTTAATTTATATTGAAATTAAACTCATAAAAAAATGAAATATTCTATACATCACAAAACTTTAAAAGTAAGTAATTTATATCTAATAATCGAAATTGAATAAATTGTAACCTTTCCAAATAATTTATTGTATAAAAGTTAAATCTTTATAATCAAAAATTTTTATCATTATTTGTATAACATTTACGAAAATATTAAGCAAAGAATTCCCAAGTAAATATATTAACTTCAGACAATTATCAGAAACTTATTGTTTACCTATTTACGGAGTTTTAATAAATTTACATTTTTCTCGGGGAAAATGATTAAGAAATTCCATTTTCAAAAATTATTTTCGAAAATCAAAAGTCGTTTTTGATTGAAGGTTTTATAAAAGTCAAGAACTCTAGTATCAAATAGTAGTAATAAGAATTGTTTTTCATAAATATCTGGATTATTATAAAAAATATGTCGAAAAAATATGTTTGTAAAATGTTGAAACATAATAAATATTCATACTTACACCCTGTCAAAAATCATCAACATATGTTTTATTATGCATATTTAAGGGATATAAGCAATATTTTATAACATTAAAACTTCAATTAATGATTTGTCACAGTAACTCAAATGCGACACCTGATGAGAGGTTATTTTGATACACCTATCACAATCTATATTAACTACAATGATTATAAAGATTAGTTATTCTTATAATGAAAAAAAAATGTGCATGTCTTGTTTACTCTTTTTATTTTGTTTTTTCTGCTTCTCATTTGTTAGGGTGCTTATGGTTCCAATGAATGGAAAATAGTTTCTCAAACCGATGATCTTTAAATATGGAAACAATGCATAAAAAGACAAGAATTCAAGTATGAAATACCAGTAATAAAAATATACTTGATAAATACCTGGGTTAATATAAAAATATTTCGAATAAATATATATTTGTTAAATATCATAGCATAATAAATATCCATACTTACAACCTGTTAAAAAATATCAACATGTCTTTCATTATGCATAATTAAGGGATGTAAATAATCATTTATAATACTTTAAAACATAAATAAAATATTTATCAAAGTAACTTTAATGTGACATCTGAAGAGAGTTTATTATGAAACTTCTATCAATCTATTTTAAATATATTGATTTTAAATTGAAGATTAGCTATTTTTATAAAGTAAAAAGGGGGGAGGCTACTCAAACCTTTATTTAAATATTCTGAATTTTTTTATATTATACAATTTTTCTCAACCCAAATTCAATACCCATAAGTAAACATGCAGACTGCGATATTAGCATTAGACCTTTACGGAATGAGATATGCAAATCATTAGCATTACTGTGCACAAATTCAACCTACAATTACCGATATTTTCACTGAAAGTTTTTGGAAATTAATTTCATTAAAATTTGAAAAAATATATTCCAAATATTAAAACAAATTGTCTTTAGCTTTTAATTAACTTACATATCGCATAATATTTTTATAAGCTAGCTTTGAATTTTTCCTGTGAAATCAATTACATTAAAATATAATTTAATTATTATTGCATTTCAAAAATATATATGCGTATATTTGTACATGATAAATGAGTACATATGCATAAAAGATGGATACTACCTTAAAAGTAAATTTTGATTTGAATTTTCATTGAAAATTAAAGTCATAATATAATAAAATTATTAAAGTATACATCAGAAAAATTTCAAAATAAGTAATTTATTACTAATACTTAAAATGGAATAAATTGTAACACCTTTTCAAATAATTTATAGTATTAAAATTAAATATGTATAATCAAAAATTTTTAACATAATTTGTATAAAGTATACTGACGAAAATATTAAGCAAAAATTCTGAAGTAAGTATATTAACTTCAGACAATTTTCAGAACTTTATTGTTTACGTATTTACGGTGTTTTAATTAATTTCATCAATACAAGGAAATTATGAAACTGAAGTACAACAAATGGTGTTTAATTCAAGAATTATCTGAACTATTCAGCTGAATTCTAATATTTTAATTTTTTAAATTTTGAAATGATGTGATAAAAAAATTATAAAAAAGAGGACAAACTTTTTCACTGGTGGTGTATGGAACGCGGAACTGTATAAATAACTTTTTTTCCCCTTTATTTGTGAAATATATGATATTAGGATTCGATCTATAAATAGTGAATTACCGCTCAAAAATTTAAACGCATCTAAAAGAACGAAAATGGAAATTCAGTCTTTATATATCTATATTGATGTTTTAGAAAGTATTGAATCTCAATCGCCTAACTAAAAAATTTGTTAAATATCAATAAAAAGAAAAAAATTATGTCATATACACAAATAATTTTAATATATTAAATTATAGTTCTTTTTCTATTAGTATTCAAAAGGGAATAAAAAATATTTTTCTCTTTCACGAGAAATAATTTAAAATTTCCTTTTTTAAAAAATCATTTTTGTGCATGTAATGGGAAAAGATTTCATAGAAAACTCAGTTGTCCAGAAATCTCGCTTCAAAAATGTTTCATAAATATATGGGATAAAATGTTAAAATTGGACCAAATAAAATCCGTTTGTAAATTATCGAATAAAATATCCATACTTACACCCTGTTTAAAAATATCAAGATGAGTTTTTATTATGCATATTAAAGGGATATAGAAATTTTATATTACTTAAAAACCTCAATAAGTCGTTACTCAAAGGTTCTCAAAAGTGACAGTTTAAGAAGTGTTTTTTATAAAAATCTTACATGTGCCTAACTTAATTACATAAATATCAAATTAAAATAACAGCTACTTTTATAATAAAAATAATTCCTTTAATAATAGGAAGTTTTTCACTTAATAATTGAAAATGTTTCAATACCTGAAAGCAATTTTAAAATACTTAGTTCTTCAGATTATTATGTCAACGATCGCACTAAATGATTTGTGTAATTATTTATACAAAGATGAATTAAAATCCATAAAAAAGTTTCATCTTTTGTAAATCATTAAAATGATATATTTGAGTTTGTTTAAACATTCATTTAAATATTCTGAAGCTGTACAGGAATTCTGAAATATACTGTAAACTGTATTATTCAATGCTTCTCAACCAAATTGCAAAACCCTTAAAAGAAGCATGGAGATTGTGATATTAGCATTATACCATTGCGACTTTGAGATGTGCAAATCATTAGCATTGCTGTGTAGAAACTTAACCGACCTTTACCGATGATTTTAAGGAAAGTTTTTGGAAATTGATCTCTTTAAAATTTTTAAATACATTCCAAATTTTAATAGTTAAAACAAACTTCTTTAATTGCTTAAATAAATTTCATATCATATGATCTTTAAAAAAGTTAACACTACATTTTCAATGTGAAATCAATAATATTCAAATGAAATTTCATTATTTCATAGTATTACAAAAGTTTATGAAATAAACTTTTGTTTAACATAATTTTTAAATAAACATTTTCAGGAGAATACTACACTGAAAGTAGATATCGATTTTAATTTATATTGAAAAAATTAAACTCGTAATAAAATAAGATAGACTATACATCGGAAAACTTTCAAAATAAGTAATTTATAACTAATAACTGAAATTGAAAAAATTGTAACCTTTCCAAATAATGTAATGTATTTAAGTTAAATCTATATAATCAAAAATTTTTATCATTATTTGTATAAAATTTACGAAAATATTAAGCAAAGAATTCCCAAGTAAATACATTAACTTCAGACAATTATCAGAAACTTATTATTTACCTATTTACGGGATTTTTATAAATTTCATCAATAGTGAGAAGCTATGAAATTGAAGTACAGCAAATGGTGATCAATTCAACATTTATCTGAACTATTTAGCTGAATTCTAATATTTGAATTTTTAAAATTTTTAATTAATGAGATTAAAAATTTCAATTTCAGAAAAAGATGACATCCTTATTTACTGGTGGTGAATCAAACATAAGTGTACGAAAAACAATTTTTTTTAACTTTATTTATAAATCATGTGACATTATGATTCACTATATAAATTGCATTGTTATTTTATGACACTTAGCGAAGGACTGGGCGAAAGAAGTCAGAAAACGTGTCTTCCGTTTGTGTACAGAACACCCTCATACGAAGTATGACTTTAACTGATAGATAGCGACACCATCTGGGTCTTCCACTTTAGAGATTGAAGCCAGACAAGACCCATAGCCTTGCTCCAAATATGTATTATATTAATTAGATTTCGGTTAAGCCATTTGAGTTTTCCATATAAGTTTCAAAGTATTTATCAAATAATTTGTGTTGATATTATCTCTTGATATATGAATGAATAATTAAGAGAGATCTCAAAATATAAAATAGATCCATATTAAATCAAGCATTTTCATTCACAAACAAGTTAATTCAAATATAACTGTTGTTGTTACACTTGATAAAACCAAACCTGCCCATCAGGAACTAGGTGAATGAAGTCAGAAAGAGCTTTGACTCATAGATGGCAGCACTACCTGTGTCTTCCAGCTTAGAAATAAAAAGATAGGGATGACAAAAGACCTGGCTTCTAACATCTCCAGGGGTATCAATTTAGAATGAGAACATGGAGCACATTACGGCCCAACATATTTTAGGTACCCTAGTCACCATTAATGAACACGACGGATCTTTGCCTAAGCCGGGATTCGAACTCACTACTTTCTGGTATAGAAAATGACGCCCTAACTAATCAGGCCACCACGCTCTGAATATTGTTTGTGATTTGCTGCTAAAAATTCAACGCAAATATAAGAATCAAATGCAAGTTATAGAATTTATTCATCTGTATTGATGTTTCAAAAAATGGAAAACAAACATTGAATTGTTAACCATCTAATTGAAAAATTAATTAAATATAAATGTATGGAAAAGAATGATCTATTTTTAAACTATAATTTTTTTCATTTTAAAATTTCAAACTGAAAAAAAATTACATTTTTCTCAGAAATAATTAAGAAATTCTAATTTAAAACTCATATTCGTAAATCAAAAATAGTTTTTGATGAAAGGTTTTATAAAAGTCAAGAGCTTTCATATAAATAGCAGTAATAAGAATTGTTTTTCATAAATATCTGGGTTATTATAAAAATATTTCGAAAAAAATATATTTGTAAAATATCGTATCATAATAAATATCCATACTTACAACCTGTGAAAAAATATCAACATATGTTTTATTATGCATATTTAAGGGATGTAAACAATATTTTATAATACTTTAAAACTTCAATAAGTGATTTGTCACAGTAACACAAATATGACAACTAATGAGAGGTTATTATGAAACTCCTATCATGATCTATATTAACTATTTTGATTTTAAAGATTAGCTATTTTTATAATAAAAAAAAAAGTGTATCTCTTGTTTTTTTTTTTTTTTTTTTTTTTTGCTCTTTTGTCAAAGAGCTAATGGTTCCAATCAATGGAAGATAGCTTCTCAAACCCATGCTTTGGTCTTAACATATGGAATCGATCCATAGTCAAGATCAAAGTCAAGAACTCGTGAATCAAGAAGCAGTAATAAAAATTGCATTTCATAAATATCTGCGTTAATATAAAAATATATATTTGTTAATTATCGTAGCATAATAAATATCCATACTTACAACCTGCCAAAAAATATCAACATGTCTTTCATTATGCATATTTAAGAGATGTAAACAATAATATATGATACTTTATAAGTTCAATAAAATATTTGTCAAGATACTTTATAAGTTCAATAAAATATTTGTCAAGATACTTTATAAGTTCAATAAAATATTTGTCAAGATAACTTTAATGTGATATCTGATGAGAGGTTATTATGAACTGTGCACAAATTCAACCTATATTTACCGATATCTTCACAGAAAGTTTTGGAAATAATTTTAAAATTTGTAAATATATTCCAAATATTTATATTAAATTAAATTAACTTAAGCGTTTAATTAACTTACATATCACATGATATTTTAAAAAGTTAGCATTACTTTTTTCATGTGAAATCAATTACATTAAAATTAAATTTAATTACTAAAGTATTTCAAAAGTATATATGCATATATTTGTGCATTATAAATGCATAAAATACTGATACTACCTTGAAAGAAAATATTGATTTTAATTTATATTTTGAAAATTAAAGTCATAATATAATGAAATCGTTAAATTATTTATCAGAAAACATTCAAAATAAGTCGTTTATAACTGATAGCTAAAATGGAATAAATTTTAACCTTTCCGAAGAAAATATATTAAAGTTAAATCTGTATAATCAAAAAATTTTAACATTATTTGTATAAAGTATACTGACGAAAATATTAAGCAAAAAATTTTCAAGTAGGACATTAATTTTAGACAGTTTTAAGGACTTTATTTTTTTTACCTGTTTATGGGTTTTTATTAAATTTTATCAATACAGAGAAGGTATGAATTTAAAATACAACAAATGGTGATTAATTCCACAATTACCTGAACAATTTAGTTGAATTCTAATATTTGAATTTTTATAATTTTCAATTAATGTGATTAAAAAATTTAAAATTAGAAGAAGGCGATATGCGTATTCGCAAAGGATGAATGAAACGGAACTGTTTAAAAAAGTTTTCTTCACATTTACTTGTGAATTACATGGTATTGGGATTCACTCTATAAATTGTGAATAGTCGCTCAAAAATTAAAACGCATCTAAAAGAACGAAAATGGAAATTTAGTCTTTATATATCTATATTGATGTTTTAATAAACGAATTATTTAGGAAACATTGAATCTCAATCGTCTCATTAAAAATGTGTTTAATTTGAATGAAAAGAAAAAAATATGTCATATACACAAATAATTTTAATATATTAAACTATAATTTTTTCTATTAATATTCAAACGTGAAAACAAATATTTTTCTGCAGGACAAATGGTTAAAAGTTTTCGTATTTAAAAACCGTTTTTGTAAATGTAATGACGAAAGATTGGATAGAAATCTCAATTAAGCAGAAATCTTCTTTGTAAAGACTGATATTTTATTTCATAAATATCCTGCTTGATATGTTAAAAATATAGCAAAAAAATCAGTTTGTAATTTATAGAAAAAATATAAATACTTACATCCTGTTTAAAAATATCAGTATGAGTTTTATTATGCATGTTTAAGGGATTTAAACTAAGAAGTCGTCACTATAGTAATAATAATAATCTAGTAGTCGTAATAGCCTTGAATAAGCCGTTACTCGAAGGAACACATTAAGTGACAATTTAGGAAGTATTATAAAAATCTTATATGACTATACGAATCACAAAAATATCAAATTTATATAATAACAACTTTTTATAGGGTTAAAACGACTCCTTTAATAATCGAAAATACTTCGAAACATATGAACAATTTAAAAATATTCAGTTTTTTAGATTAATATGTCATAGCTTGCACTAATGGTTTGAGTAATATTTTGTACAACAATGAAATAAAAACCAAAGAAAAATATTATCTTTTCTAAATTATTCAAAAGATAAATACAAGTTTACTTAAACCTTTATTTAAATATTCCGAATTCTCTTTATATTATAGAATTCCAGTCATCCAAATTGCATACCCTAAAGGAAGCATGAAGACTGCGATATTAGATTTAGATTTTTGCGGCAATGTGATATGCAAATCATTAGCATTACTGTGCACAAACTCAACCTTCAATTACCGATATTTTCACTGAAAGTTTTTGGAAATTGATTTCATTAAAATTTTTAAATATATTTCAAGTTTTTATTTTAAAACAAACTATCTTAAGGGCTTAATTAACTTACATATAGCATTATGTTTTAAAAAGTTAGCATTAAATTTTTCACGTGAAATCAATTACATAACAATGAAATTTGACTATTATAGTACTTCAAAAGTATATATGCACATATTTGTGCATTATAAATGAGTACATATGCATAAAAGATGGATACTACCTTAAAAGTAAATTTTGATGTTAATTTTCATTGAAAATTAAAGTCAAAATATAATAAAATTATTAAAGTATACATCAGAAAAATTTCAAAATAAGTACTTTATATTTAATACTTAAAATGGAATAAATTGTAACCTTTCCAAATAATTTAAAGTATTAAAGTTAAATCTATATAATTAAAAAGTTTTATTTGTATAAAGTATTCAGAAGAAAATATCAAGCAAAAACTCTGAAGTACGATATTAATTTTAGACAATTTTAAGCACATTACTGTTTACCGATTTATAGGTTTTTAATAAATTTCATCAATACAGAGAAGCTATGAAATTGAAGTACAACAAATGCTGATAAATTCAACAATTATCTGAATCCTTTAGCTGAATTTTTAATTTTTAAAATTTTGAATTAATGTAGTTAAAAAATTTAAATATTGAAAAGAGGACATGATTATTTACTGGTGGTGAATAAAATGGAATTGTATAATAAAGATTTTTTCGCATTTATTTGTGAATTATATGCCATAAAATTTCAGTCTGTAAATTGTGTGTGAATTGCTGCTCAAAAAATTAAACGTTCCTAAAAGAACGAAATGGAAATTCAGTCATTATATATCTATATTGATGTTTTTAAGTAAATGAATTCAGAAAACATTAAATCCAACCATCTAATTAAAAAATGTGTTAAATATGAATGAAAAGAAAGAAATTATGTCTTATACACATAATAATTTTTATATGTTAAATTATGATTCCTTTTCTATTAGTATTCAAAAGTAAATAAAAAATAATATTTTTCTCGTTCAGGACAAATGATTAAAAATTTCCTTTTTTAAAAACAGTTTTTGTGAAAGTAATGATGAAAGATTTAATCGAAATGTTAATTGCCCAAAAATCTCGTTTCTAGAAGGTGATAAATTTTATATTTTAAAAATATCCGGGTTGATATTTTAACATACCAAAAAATATTTTTTTTAAAATAATCGAATAAAATATCCATACTTACACCCTGTTTAAAAATATCAAGATCAGTTTTATCGTGCATGTTTAAGGGATATAAACAAAATTTTATACTATTTAAAAATTTCAATAAGTCGTTACTCAAAGGATCTTAAAAGTGACAATTTAGAAGTGTTATTATAAAAATCTTACATGTTTTTACATTAATCACAAAAATAAAAAAATTTAAATACTAGAGACTTTTATAGTGTGAAAATAATTCCTTTAATAATATTAAATTTTCTGTTTAATAATTTAAAATGTTTCTCTACCTGAAAGCAATTTTAAAATTCTTAGTTTTTCAGAATAATACGTCAACGCTCGCGCTAATGGTTTAAGTAGTTATTTTTTAAAAGAAAAATTAAAAACCATAAAAATATCTAATCTTTTGTCAATCTTTAAAATGATAAATACAAGCTTACTTAAAGAGTTATTATATTAAAAGAAAACAAAACATGAGTGAAACAGAGAAGATACATAACTTTAATGATAAAATATTTCATTTAGTACAACTTTGAATTTATGTGACTAAGAAAATAAAAGATTAGGGCGTGGGCTCAATACTCTTATCTTGTATGTTTGCTTCTGAAAATTTGGAAGCCATGTAATTCCATTTGCATTTTATAATTCAGTGTAAAATATTACTATTTACGTAAAGTTCTGCGTTCATAGAGTGCACATTGTTTTGAGAATTTTAAAAAACTGTGAAACTACTTCCATACAAAAGTTTTTTCATCCGCAAATTTAGTCAATCAAATTTCTTCTACCATGTTCCTCGCTCCAGAATTATCCAATGAGAAACGCAGTTATAAAAATAGCGCGCTTTACACATGCTTCTGATTGTAAACATACAAGTTAGAATGTTTTGTTGACAATTAACGTTCTACTTAATATTTTAATTTTAACGATGACTTCAATTTTGAATTGTTATTTGCATGGTGGATAGGAAAATCTTGGAATTGTCTTTTCATTTTCTGAAAAATTTGGAGCAAAGTAAAGGATTGCATTCACAAATGGATATTACTTGATTGTTATGAGCGTACAATTTCTGAGAACTTGATGCTTCTGGAAAAAGACGAATGTTTCAGTTTACCGACTGATAAAACTCTTACATATCATAAAAAATGTTATCAACTCTTTACCGATAAGACTAGAATTTCTGCTGTTGTAAAACGATGCAAGAATTTATCAAAAAGTCATGGAAATATTGTGCTTTAGAAAACACACCTAACCGTGGTTATGGATGTAAAAATTATCAAATAAAAGCTGATATGGATTTTGAGAGTGATGTGTTGATCAAAATTGTGTTTTACCACTAAGAATTTTTTTCTTTTTATTCAAGAAATTATAAGAATTACTTCTTTAAGTACATAAAATTTCAGTATTTTAATCAATGACTTTCAAATGCTGCATATTTATTTGTTTAATGGTAAATTACTTTTTGGAGTAAAAATGCATGTTGAAGTAATTTATAATTTAAAATAATGTGTTATTCATATAAAAATTATTGTATTAGTGAAAATTATCATTATTTTGAAAAATTGAATATTATATTGAAGTAAACTTGCATGATTTTGGGATAAATATTGTGTCTGAATTTTAATACTGTATATTTTCTCATTCACTTTAAAAATATTTATCTAAAGTTAATCAGTTATTAAATAATATATTTATTTTTGTACAGTGTCAATCATATTGATATATAAATTAAGTAAAAAAATATATTTCTCGATTTTTATTATTAAATCCATTATATTTTGTTTTGCTGAACAGTATTGATTCAATGTTTTATTATTTTTGAAGTTAACATTGAAATGTTTAGGACTTTTTATGTCATCTTCCTTGTTACTATAAAGATTATTTGTATGAATTTGCCCTATCTTATTTTAACAGGTAGCTATTTGAATAGAGCATATTAACAGATGAAGCATGGTTGGAAG
>JAPDSC010112263.1:0-12294 GCA_026290005.1 Latrodectus geometricus | reverse complement strand
TAAATAGTTATAAACATTTAAAAATTTATAAACTTTTTAATTTTAAAAGAACAATATGTATTTCAAAAATGCTTTTTATGTCCTTATTTAAATAAAACTTTTGAAGCATACAAGTAAGTGTATGAAAACGATTGTCAGAAGCAATTTCTTTATTTACGAACAAAACTGAAACTAGCGAAAATTTATAAGAGTAAAATTTAATTGAATTCTCTTATAATTTTTTATAATTTGTCTAATATATGTATATTTTTTAATGCTTTTACTTCAATAAATAATACTCATCTATAAAAAAAAAACTGAAAAAAATAAAAAAATATTCAAGTATTTATTTCTATAGCCCTCTTCAGTATAATTTGTCCGATAATCAAATTGTAGTACACATTGAATTCCAACATTTTAATGTACAAAATCATGAAAAGTTTTTAAAAACAAGATATTATATAAATTCAATTAATAATAACAATCGACAGAAATACACCTTGTATCATTTTTCACTTTCGCTTACAAAACGTATTCCACAGTAAAAAGGCTTATTCTGCTTCAGTAAATACAAAAGGAAAAGACAGACGATAATTCATCTTGCCAAACTTGTTCATACAAACCACTGTAAAAAAAGCACCCTAAAAATAAAAAAAAAAGTACAAACTCTTCGAAAAGCAATGAAGTTTTACAACCCTTTTCCACACGAAATGAAAATATAAAACAGTAATTTCTTTTTCTTAGAAAAAAAAAAAATCTGAATTTTTCTTCGGCTTTACAAATAATCGTCTGCGCAAAAGTAGTCATCTATTACCAAAACGAACGACATTTCGAACATTTGCAAGGACGTCATACTAAGAACTCAAAAAAACCCCTTCTCTGGAAAATGAACCTCGTTCACCCCTTTCCATCTACAAACCATTTTACCTCGTTTTTTTTCTCTATTTTTATTTACTTATTATTATTTTTTTCTTTTTTTTTGGAAAAAAAAAAGACTCATCTTCCATTGGAGGTCCTGAATGCTTGTCACAATGAATGGTTTTTGTAAAGGCGCCGTTCGCCAAGATCGCGTTTTATTTCCTTGCTTTTCAATATTAATATTTTATTTCATGAGGGGTTGGGAAATACGCGGGGGTAGAACAGGAAATTTTCGATGCATTTATCGGTTTATCCATTTCCGTAAATTGAAATATATTTCTGCGGGTACCGGTTGTTGCATCTTTTTTGTATTTAATTAAAAAAATAAAAATAAGAAAAAAAGAACTGTTGCCTTTCGGACAAATTTAACGATACATATTTATTATAGTTTGTAAGCAGTTATGCTCCTTATTTTTAGGGGGGGGGGGAGAATCTCTCGGATTAAAAATATTTAGAATAAAAACCAATTAGCTTGGACAAATAATAGATTAAATTTTTCTCATGTATTACATGAGATTTATGTATTACATAAAATTCCATGTATTACATGGAATTTTAAACTTAAACTTTTGGTAAGAATTTAAAAATGTTAAACTTACATTTTTTATGTATTATTAATATTTTTTAAAATAATATCGAAACATAGGGAACTTAAATATTTTATGTAATGGATAAATAAATGACTTAGAATAGAAATATTAAATTGAAAAACTCGAGAAGCTGCTGAAAAATTAAAATTTGATTAGGAAAACTTTGAAAAATAAAGAATTTTAAATATTCTTATATTTAGAAAATACATGATTTGAAAGAGCTTTAAAAAATTTGACTAACTATTGAAAAATGTATTGTATTTAGTCATTATGTATATATTTTATATATTTTGCACGTGTTCAAATGAAAAATAGCAACTTAATTATTTTAATGAAACATTTTACACGTTGTAATTATAAGAAAATTATCAGAACTATCTTATGGATAAATTTATAAAAAATTATGTTCCTTTCAGAAAGACTATCTGCTTATATTAAAACAAGTACTTAATATATGTATATATTTAATGATACTCACATACTATGCTTAAAATGAAAAATAATTACTACATTTAATTACATTAGAATATTTTGTTTCATACATTTTACATTTAAAATCAATAGTATCTTATATAAAGAAAATATATAATCTTTTTCTAGAACTTTATGAAATATACGTATATCGCTTAGAGATCTAAAGGAATATTATCATTTCTTAAATGAGTACTTGTATATAAAAAAATATAGCAAGCACTTAGATAATTATATTAAGTATTAAAATAAAATTATTTAAAGGAGAAACTGTGGTTATTTTGTAAATGATAAACAAAATAAAATTTTATAAAAGAATATAATATAAATTTTAATAAATCATAGAATCATGAATATAAATGTAATTTTATCACTTTTATATGAGAAATAAAATTTAATACACGCACCATTTATATATATATATACATAAACTCTTCGATTTATTCAAGGAAACAAATGCTTCAAATTTATATTTATATCACTAACTTATGTTAAATTGAATACCTGTCAATATAAGAATATGAATAAAAAATAAATAAAATATGAACAAAATTTTTTTCAATAATTCACTATTATGAGTATAAATGCTAAATCAAGTTTCAAACTTCTACACTTTCAGTCATTTTGATAATCGCCTTCATTTTTAAACTGATTTAAATTACAAAATTGTTGATTTAATTTGAGAATGTTATTGTTATCTAATATTATATTTATTTAATTCTCACTATGCATAGTTTTAATTTTCTATCACACTGATTTGCAATTATGAATTTTTTCCCTTTTAGCCCAACAAGTATGCGTATTTTATAATAGACAAGTAGCGAGAGTGCTCTTCGTATTGCTCTGTTAACTGTGTATCATTCTGGACAAAATATAAAGAAATAATTAATTTACCTCATTGTGATTTCATTTCATGTAAAAAGGATTAAGTTTTCAACAATTCTAGAAAGTGAGTAAGTAAGTACAAGTTTTATTAGTTTCTCTCTTTTATTTTGTTTGTTCATAAGTGCATGGCCATTTTATTATTGCATTCCCAAATATGATAGATAATATTCACAAGTATGAAAAACCATTTTAATTAAGATACTAAGCTTGCTTATTTATTATTATTTTTTGATACTGTAAGTGATTTACCCATGCTATCAAGTAAGGATAATATATAGAAATGGTCAATTTTTCACGCAAATGTAAATAATTTTCTTAACTTATGTTTAATTGTAGTAATATTAAATAATATACATTACTCATTTAATTACTTATTATGATATTTTTTCTTTTATTGTGGGAAATAACGGAATAACTATAAATAAATAAAAAAGAAAATATTTTTAATTTAGTTTCACATATTGATGGAGTATTGTAAGTCTTACAAATAAGATATTAAACAGTAATGAATTTAGTTTCACATATTGATGGAGTATTGTAAATCTTGCAAATAAGATATTAAACAGTAATGAATTTAGTTTCACATATTGATGGAGTATTGTAAATCTTGCAAATAAGATATTAAACCGTAATGATATTAGTTTCACATATTGATGGAGTTTTGTAAATCTTGGAAATAAGATGTTAAAAAATAATGAATTTAGTTTCATATATTGATGGAGTATTCTAAATCTTGCAAATAAGATATTAAACAGTAATAAATTTAGTTTCATATATTGATGGAGTATTGTAAATCTTGCAAATAAAATATTTAACAGTAATAAATTTAGTTTCACATATTGATGGAGTATTGCAAATCTTGTTAATAAGATATTAAACAGTATTGATAATAATCTGGGGTAAGTAATCATATTATTATAAATGAACTGATATATTGATTACTTATTATATAATGCATAAGTTTTAAATCATGAATATACAATCAAAATGAAATGAAAATAGTATTTAATAGGCACTTTATATTTATTTAATAGATTTTGTTGGAATTAGATATCGATAATAATTTTTTATTTATTTGGTTTACAATCGTTCCAAATAAATATTATTATAACATATGAAAACACTAAAAAATTCTGTGGGATAACACCTGTAAGAAATACTTTTTCTAATCTAATGGGAGTTGTATATATTTATATACTTCTCTTTGACTCCGGGAGGTCAAGCCGAAAGGCTTTAGTCCCACATTTTCCATATCTCCCACATTCATGCGCCACTTAATCCCCAGAAAACCATTCTCTCCCACCTCCTCCTCCCTTCCACGTGATATCACTCCCCCACCCCTTCCACGTTTGGAGGGAAAAGCTTCCCTCAATTAAGACACCAGCCAACCCCCCTTTCCCCCTGTCAACTCCTGGCAGCGCAAGATACGAGGTGTTGCCACTCTGATAAAGCCTAATCTTCCAAAGAAGAGAAAAGAAGAAAAGAACGGAGGCCTTGCATCGGGGGTGTGTGGTGAGGGACCGCGACAACAATGGCGGGATTAACTACCTGCTGGTGGAAAGGGGTCCGAGGGAATGGGGGACAGAGCAAGCGGGAGGGCGTTTAATTAAGTCCTCTGTCCGCATTTGCATCTGAGGTTGATCGGCACCGAGCAAGTTTCGAGTTCTGAGAGGATAAAGCGCTTTTAATTTCGAAAGCGATGCGATGACCGGACTCTTGAAAATAGTTTTAAGTCAAATATAAAATTTTAAGTGGTATCAAGTATTTCATAAAATTTAAATTCAATATGTGCCAAAAATTGTGTCCTGTTATGAATAACATTTGATATAAGCACAAAAATTTTATGGTTGTAATTTATAACTGTTAGTGCAACATGAATTACAGTAGTACATTTTTATTGTAAAGATCCTCTGTTAGGATTCAGTGGATCAAGAAATTTTACGTGATATCAAGTATTATGTGAAATATGAAATTTTACGTGATATCAAATATTTCATTAAATTTAAATTCAATAGTTTGTGCCAAAAATTGTGTCCTGTTATGAATAACATTTGATAAAACTCAAAAAAGTTTATGGTTGCAATTTATAACTATTAGTGCAACATGAATTACAGTAGTTTCATCTTTATTGTAAGGATCCACTGTTAGGAATCAATGAAACTAGAACAAGTTACATGTAATGTAAATAATCACATACAAATGAAACATGTTGTGAATAATTTCAAAAATAAAAGCATATTATTACACCTGATTTATACCTTTGACATGAATTCTCTTCAATGCATCGATTACAACAAAAATCTTCTCTTACAAGAGAAAATTGCTTTTTCTTGTATTTTTATCTTTATAATGAACCTGTTCATAATATCCAAGAAATATAGAATATCTTTCGTAGCTTCTTGGTTAAAGTTGCTTATTTCCTTTTGAATCTAAATTGAGCTCAAATTTGTTTTTGATGATGAACTTTTATCAAAACCACAAGCATTCCCTACGCCTACATTAAGATATTAATTAAATCAACGATCTTCAAAGTTATTTTTTTTGGAAATTTAAAATTTTGAAACGCTTTCTTGTAAACGAGCATCATTCTTTTACGCTTTATTTATCAATAATTAGCCAGCGAATTATTTCTTCTATTTCTTATGCTAGATATATTTTGCAAACAACCTTTGATCCCAAACCAGAATTGTGAAATTTAAAAGCAAACCTCACTCACCAAGATTTCTGACTTTGCTAATTGTTTTTTGTGATTAGAATTTTATTACTTTGCACGTGTCAATCTTAAATTTCTAAACATTCCAGATTTTTACACAAATCATCTTTATGGTTTTCAGAAAAGGATAATTTATTACTGATGTATTTATTAAATATTAGTAGAACGCAAAGTATGAAAGTTATCACTATATTATTAAAATGTTATATTTCAAACTAAAACCTTTACATATGTTCATTAAAATGTTCTATAAAATATGTATTTTGATTCATTATAAATGAAAATAAATATTAAAAACAAATCATCGCTAATTTTAATGTTAGATAGGGTTTGTGTGTGTGTGTGAGAGAGAGAGAGAGAATAATAGTTTTAATCATTTTTAAGTGACTTGAGTATTTCCGTACATGATCTAATCAAAAGATTTATGTGCAAATCATTCAGTTAATTAATTGGACTAATTAATTATAATATTAATCTAACTAAAAGATTCTTGCTTGCTTCGTTCATAAATTAATTTTAAATCTATCAAAATCCGGTTATCTTATTTGCCATCAATTTTAGAGTTATCTTGCCTCATTTTATCATATTTATTTGCATCCATTATTAAATACATTCGAGCATTATTTTATCCGATATACTTTGATACTACTTAATGAAACATCAATAATTTTTTTTATAGTTTCTTTTAGAGAAACATAATTGTTTAAAAATAATAAAGACACATTAACACAGACATATGTATAAATAATCTATTTAATTTATTAAATAATCTATTAACTTATCATATTAATTTCATATGATTGTCATACCTTCAAAGTGGTATTTAATTCATCAGAGTTTCATTTCTTTAAAAAAAAAAAAAAAAAAAAAAAATCTGTAATTATTTTTTTTCTTGAAAATCACATTATAAAATCACTTAAATGAACCTTTATTGAAACTTTCGAGACACCGAGCACGTAGCCAATTTCATATTTTAAGAATAAGTATATTACAATTGTTATTTATCTTAATTAATATTGATCACTTTAAATCATACTTTATCTTTCATAGATAAAAATAATTTATTGCTTTTACTTTTTAATTAAGTTAAACTAATTTATTACTTAAATTTTGTAAATAAGTAAGCATAGTAAATACTTTAATTCTCGTCATTATTTTAACAATAACTTTTATTACTATTTTCAATTTAACTTTGTTATATTTTTAAATTGTGGCTTTGAAATCAATATTTGATAATGAACACTTGTTTTTTTTTTCCTTATGTTTTAAGTTGTTTGTAAACAATCTAATAAAATTTAAAGATATGCACTTTGTTTATTGCTTATTTCTTTATGTATTCTATAGTGATGACATCAAACTGAGGTATCTAAACTTCCGCTTTCACATAACAAATACATCTACATTAAAGGGCATTAGGGTATAGAAAATTATGACATTAATATTAAAAAAAGATGGCACTAGGGTATAGAAAATTATATTTAATTTTTATTATTCGGAAAAAAGTGCATTGTTAAGTCAAAATATGAATGTTTTTAACTTTATAAATCAAATTTTTACACATAATTATGTTGTAATCATTTCTATATTATTGTTAAAGGTATTATTTTTAAGTGGTATGAATGGTATATTAAATCAACATCAATTTTCAAATTTTTAGATCTTTTTTTACCTATTATTACAAAAAATTAATATGAAAAATAAATAGCTACTATAAATTAAGCTAATTGATACTAATTCAATTATTTTTTTCGTCAACTCCTTTGTTAAATTCATAGCATCGGGTTTTATTTCGCTTTATAGTTCATTTTTCTTGTTCTTACAGCGTTTTGATCTACCCTGTTTTGCAATTAAGAAATGAATAATTTTACAACACTATAAATACATTTAATTTCCTGTAAGGTTAAAGTAGAAAGCTTGTGTATAACAACAGTTGAGAAATAAAATCATCATGGGAATATTACCATAAAAAATTCTTCTACACTTTTGCTGATTAATTTAGAACAACATTACGTTACTTATTCATTAAAATAAATATATATAATAAAAGTAACCTGTTATATATAAAATATATAACAAGTTATTTTTGGAATCCATTTAGAAATATAACAGATTATTTTTGAAATACAATTAGAAATATAACAGGTTATTTTTGGAATACAATTAGAAATATACCAGATTATTTTTAAAATACAATTAAAAATATAACAGGTTATTTTTGGAATACAATTGGTTATATAACAGGTTATTTTTGGAATACAGTTGAAAACCTAACAGGTTATTTTTGAACTATGCATACTGTATTGGTTTTACTTTGGGACTTGTTAATTATTAATCTTCTGAATAAGAAAAACACTAGAGAATAAAATAGTAATAAAATAAAAGTTTTGAGTTTGAGAAATCAATTGAGCGGCAGTTTTTATAAAAAAAATATAATGGAATTGCATACCTATGCGAGCTAATAATTGTAGCCAAATTTGAAATAAAGAAAATAATATTCACCATTATCTATAATTGTATGGAGTAGCAACAATATGATATAAAGATTAATATGAAACACGTAAGAAAGATAGTAATACCTACACAAGTCGTGTTTACTGAAAATACTTGCAGACTAAATAAGACCAAGAAAACTACTTCTCATCATTATAAGTGATAATTATTCTAGAGACTAAAAAGATTGAACATTATAAAATGTGTGAAAATAAGTGTTACTCCAAACTTGTTTGTTGATGTAAGGTGTTTTCAACATAAAAAGTTCATTCGTTAAGTTTATATATGATTTACTCAATTATGGTCGAATTTACTTGTGGAAGGACAAATCTATTAGCAGCCCTTAAAAGACATTGACTGGCACTTCATCTTCAGTTCTTTATGTTGGCGGCGAGTTAGAAATTAAAGCTCATTCTTATGGTATGAGATCTTATATGAGCTCCAACTCCACATCAAGTCAAAATTCAGAGAGAAAAAATGAATTCTATTTGATCCTGTAAACCTAGAGGGGGAAAAATCTCCACTTATAAACCTTCGAATTTTTTTTTTATATTCTTGTTTTGATTATCATCATTAGATTTATTTTAAAGAAAAACGCTCCGAAAAATTTTTTTATTATTTTTTTTTCTAATGGTTAATTGAATTTTTCTCAGTCCTGCCTGTCAGATAACGCGATAAGCTGACGTCGGAAACTTACTTCGAGCTGTAATTTACAAAGAAGGACGAGAAAGTAAATAATAAAAAATAAATCGCGCCAAACGGGCGTCTTTCGAGTGAAATTTCCACCCGCCTTCTCCCCGCCACAAACTTGCCATTTACGCCAAGAATTGAGTTGTTAAGAAATCGGTTCCTATGCCTGGAGGCTTGATTTGAGTTTATAATAAAAGAGGTATGTTAATCCTCCCTTTTCAAAAACTTAAACAACTGCTCTGGTATTTGATCATCAAAAGAATAGTGCAACATTTTATGAGGCGTGTTTGTGCCTGCTTGTTTTTATTTCGCCTCCATTGGCGGCATTTGGCAAAAAAAAGGAGAAATGAATTAGTCTTCTAAAGGGGTTTTCTCCTATTCAGCGTGATGGATGAGCCGAATGACTTTGTAAATGTGAGTGCCATGATTACCTTTAATTTGAATAGTTAGATGAAGGATTCTTTTAACGCGGTTTTGCCCAGAAGGTGGCAGGTATGCTGCGTTTTGTCAGCGATCACTTCGCCTTTTTACAATGATTGAATTAGAAGGTAGTGCCTGAATAACAAAAACACCTTTCTTTTTCTGCAGTTGGAATATCATGGAGGGTATTAGAGAATTGATCTTTCCATAAATCAAAAGTATAAATAATGAATGGCAACATTGAAGATACACAAAAATAAAGATGAACTCTTTACCTCAGTTTAGCTTGTCACGTATCTGTTGGTATTGCTCTTAGGTTTAACTTATATTAAGATCTGTCGTGAATGTAATAAATAAAAATTTTACGATATGAAATTATTGTTAATGGGGTTGTTTTGATCAATAATTTGAACAATTTAACTATCAAGAAAACTATTTCGCCTTTCTCGATTTAAATTGATAAGGTTGAAATTTTAAATTTTGTTTTGATATATGTTCTGTTTTAATTTAAATTTTGTTTTGATATATGTTCTTATTACATTTACGTTATCAGATAAAAAAAAGTATGACAAAGATAATAAAAAATATTTCACACACAATCAATTTCTTTTAAAAATGTATTGATTACTCATAATTTTATTATTTTCACATTTCACAAATTACACTTTTATATTTTTTATCCTAAGCTCACTTTCTTTCTTCTGAAAAGAGCATTTATTGAAAACCTCATTTACTCTTTTTTAATAGTCAATCAAGATATTTTACTGGAAATCAATTATAATATATTTATAATTATAAATTTTGATTATAAATAACAAAGTTTGATTATAAATAAAAAAAAATTTAGAAAGAGCCATGATTAACATTTAAAAATAATTTATGGAATTTTTTGTAATTAATGGAAATGAACAATATTCATTATAAAACTTTGTATTACAATCGCATCCAAATATAGCTTTACAGAATATTTTCCTTATCTTTCAAAGTCTACGTAAGCTTACACCTTAATATTCATGCTTGCATAAACTACTACTATATGTCTCATAAAACACTAGTTTATGGAAGACGATACATAGATTCTTCAAGGAGATATTTAATAAAATTTTGGTGTAAATTTCCCAAAAAATCCCATCGTTTTTGAATATTTGTTGTTGTTGTTACTTATGATACTTGGTGGAGCCAAGCCCGCTCATTTGAGACAGGGCAAATAAAGACAGAAACAGCGCCTTCCGTTTTTGAACAGAGCACCCTTTCAAGAAGGTAGAAGTACAACTTGGATTATAGATGGCAGCACCATCTGCTTTCCAATTTAGAGATAGGAAGCCAAGGAAGAACCAAGGCCTGGCTCCTACCACCCCCAAAGATATTAATTTGGAATGAGAACATGGAGGACATTGCGACCATGACATATTTTACGTGTTCTAGTCGCCATTAGTGAACACAACCGTCTTCAGTGGGTGGGAAATCGAATCCACAACCTTCCGCTTGCGAGACAGAAGCCCTAACCAATTAGGCTACAACAATCCTTTTGAATATTTGAAATCGCTATATTAAAGGTACATAAACTTTTTTCCCTATCTTAAACTAGATGGATTCTAATTAAAGTGCAATTAGTAATATTAAATATATCAGTAGCATTATATAAGGTACTGTTTGGATAAAAACATTATATCGACAAGAAGATTTTGATAGTTTTTATCTGTCGTTTCTATGAAAATAGTTTACAATTTTGATGTTCGTTTTTGCAAAGCAGGTTGGGATATGGCTGGAATACGAAAGCTTTTAGACTCTATTTTATTAGACAAGATTCCAATAAAAGCCTGTACAGTGCATATTTAATAAGCCAGTCATGAAAAATTGTTTTACGTTTCTTGGCAAGTATATCGTTGTTTCACCAAGTTAAGTTGTTGCTGTTATATATGACACTTGTGGTAAAGCCAAGCCATCAGAGACTGGGCAAATGAAGTCAGAAATAGCATCTTTCGTTTTTGAACAGAGCAGTTTACGAGGGTGGAAGTCGTACTTCAATTCTAGCAGGGGATAAGTAGATGGCACCACCATCTGGGTCTTCCAATTTAGAGATGGGAAGCCAGAGAAGACCCAAGGCCTGTCTCCTAACACCCCGAGAAGTATTAATTTGGAATAAAAACATGGAGGACATTGTGACGACTACTTATTCTATGTGCCCCAATCGCCATTTGTGATTACGATGGATCTTCGGATAAGCCGGGATTCGGACTCACCACATTCCGGTAACGAGATCAACTCCCTAACAAACCAGGCCACCGCTATTCTATAAAGTTGAGTATTTCTGTTAGTGGAACTACTTTTCTTACTTCTTGAACAAGTCGAAAACTACTTGATGCAATTTTTGTCCGACTTAAGCTGCTAAATTTTCAAGGATTCCTTAATTGACTAAATCGCATAGGGAGAAAGCGGAACTGCAAGGAATATGTACGATTCTATCAAATTGACAATCAGTTTTTATTCTTCCTAAACCAAAAAATCTTTTCCAACTGGTAAGCGTAACAACTAATGTTTATTTTTCATTTGCAAAAGAGTACATCACGTTAATCTTACTTTATGGTATATGTAAATAACGTTGCTATTATTAACATTTCTGTATTTTCTATCTACTCTTTGGAAATAAATGAATACCACAATAATCCCATGTCTAGACATCGGTGCTTATTTACAAGAATCTAAGACATGTTGATTTATATAAACGTTGCAGCAATGATCACAAAAGGAAACTTTTTCATTATACCTTATGTATAAATTGTAATCAAATATCGTTTCAACTACCTTTATTGTCATTTACTAGTACAGTAGAGCTTTATTTCCTATAAATATATTTGTGGTCTATATTATTAGATTCATTAATGTTTTGTTAATCACATCTAAACACATACAATTTAAAAAAATAGAAGCTTTATTTTTATCTGTTAGGTTAATAACAAAATGGCAACCTTAAAAACTACGTTATTGTAAAGCGCTGATAATATCAGGGTTACTAGAAATGAATCCTAAGAGTAATATCGCCAAATTTTTTACAAAACCAGGGATACTCTAATCTACACTTAAACCCAATAATTTTTTTTTTAACTTTTGTGAAATATAATAACAATTTTAATCAAT
>JAPDSC010112260.1:0-21783 GCA_026290005.1 Latrodectus geometricus | reverse complement strand
TATATTCAAAGAAGTAACTTCATTTTTCACAAAAATTTTAATTAGCAGGAAAATTAATCGTTATTTAATTAATCAAATTAAATAATTAAGTTTTTCATTTCCTTGTAAAATTTTACTTGTTAAAATAGAAAATAAATTTTATAATAATTACAAGCAGAAGTTGCTATTTATAAATACCAAGAATATATATGTAATTGTTGAATATGTACTAAAATATATTTCAAGTGAAAAAGATTTGGAAAAAATTGTTAATAAAGTTTACAAACTCTTACACAAGTATCTACAATTCAGTGAAAAATTGAGATAAATTGCTTATATTATGTCGAATTTCTTTTGAAATTTAAATTCGTCGATATTGTTACGAAACTACATTAAGTATCACTATTGATAAAGATAAAGTTCATTTGCATTACTTAAACACAATACAAAGTAAAAACAGCAGCTTAACTTGTTTGGATTGTTTACAGCTCAATAGTTATTTTTTGCACACTAAGGCTAATTAATGCGAGATATACATATTAGCGCATATTTCCAACTACTAATATCATTGAAATAAGAAATAAGATTCGCATTTATGAACAGTTAAACTGAATGTCAGAGCGTCAACTATTCGGTTGCCAATTCATCTATTATGGAAATGGAATCTTTATACAAAGAATTAAGTTATATTAAATAATTTGAGACAGCTACGCGGTGCAACAGTTCATTTGCCAGCAAGATATAACTACATGAAGGTGACATGCCAAAACAATTATATTGTAAAACACTATCGTTATACACCTGTAAGTTGCAAAAAGCGGATTTAAGACTATTAGACAATCTAAGAAAGTGAGTATTGAAAATATTTTATCAAAACATTTGTGTATCTAATGTTTCAAGCATTAAAATGGATAAGGTAGGTCAAAACTTATCTCTTTTGCAGATGAAATGTATTTATCATATACTCTACATCGTTACAGAGACTTTCTCTATTTAGATCGATTATTATTTACGTTACATTAAGGACAGTAATGATCGTGGTTAAAAGTGCATAAACAGTACCATCAAAAGATTGTTTTAATGCGATATGTGCTTATAAATCCAGTCTAGTATACTAGGTACAAGTAGGTGTATGTAAATCAGAACTAAATATATTAACACAGTAAACTGAATTAAAAACCAATAGTGATTTGTTTTAATCATTTTCTTTTTGTTTCTAATGGCGAGCACACTTGAGTAATTAACCTATTTACCGCTACAAGGCCGGAAACTGCTACTCATTTTATCGTTATACGGTGGGCACCTGTGAACCAAGCACGGAAGAACGAGTAGCATCGCCCACGCCACAAACATGTTTATAGAGTGGGTCACATTAATCCGTCATTTGAGGTAAGGACAAGAAACACAGTGAGAGAAAGAGAAAGTACACCCATGTCCGAGCCGGGATTCGAACCCAGAACGTCCCCATTCCTAGTCAGGTACTCTAACCACAAGACAGGGTGGGCGGATGCTTTAATCCTTGATGAGTTTAAAATAGAAACTTTACTGTAAATGACATAATCCAATTTACTTTTTCAAACGTAATACCTGTTAAGAATTGTGGGATGATCTCGGGAATCGTATTAATGCCTCTATGTCACTATTTAAGTCTAGAAAAATAATGAACATTTTACTTAAGACAAATGTGGGACGTGCTCGATAATTGTATTACTGACTCTATATCTTTATTTTAGTTACGAAATATTATGTAAACATTTAGAGATTTTATCAATGCTACACATGTATCTCACTGACATTATGGTATATCCTAAAATGAATCATTATGGTATTAGGAATTTTGATAACGAAAATTTAAATAGTCACAATTAGAGTATATTAAGATAGTCATTGTTAAATCAGAATATTAATTCTTTCTAAATGAACTAATGGTTATTCAAATATTTTCCAACCGAGATTAATTTTTTCTGTTAGACATATTCTAAAAATAAATATTTTATAAAATATCGTCATTCTGCTTTAAAATTAATTTTGTAGCTATTGTTATGATAATAAAATAAAAAAATGGACTGTTTTATGTGAAATAATAGAATTGTTTTTAGGTTGCTCAAACAACTTTATTATATATAAATACTAGATTACATGACAAAAGAATACTGAATAAATTTATTGCCTTAAACTGAAAAATAAAATTGAATTTTATAATAGAAAGTCCGCTTTTTAGCAATCTTTTCATTCTTTAAATTTCCTTCTTCTAATTAATCTTAGTAACAAAAATGAAACCCTTATTTTCAATATTTATATGCAAGCTTGTTATCGTACAACATTTTTTAGAAAAATCATCTCATTAAATTTATTTACCTTCAGTAGCAAAATATTATTTTAAAAAATTAAACTTATCAAATAATATGATTATTTCTTTCTTTATTTTGGCATTAGTTTTTCTTTTCTATATTACATAACTATGAACATAAAAAATGTTTCGACATAAAGAATAAAAGGGTCATATTTGTAAAAATGCTTTTGAAAATTCTTTTTAAAGATAAGAAGTACAAGAAAATACAAGAATATGAAGCAGTTCAGAACTTTTTAATAAGAAAAAATACTCTAAGAAAAAAATTCTAAATGTTACCATAACTAGTATAAAAGAGAAAAGTAGATAGAGGAAAGAAAATAGTTCCAAATGTAGTTGGTTGAATGCAACGGTGTTGAATCATTTAGTTCAGCACCTCGTCACCATTTCCTCGAAAGTTTTACAAAAAATTTCATTGGGTAAATTTTCACCTCTTCTTTTCTCAATTTTCTCGCCTTTTTCTCTCAATCAAAAACAAAATAGAAGTGTCTGCTAGAAGAGATAGAGAAAAAACGAAATGAGGCAAATGAACCAAAGAGAGCAAGAAATTGAGGACTGAACAGGTTCGTCGTAAAGAAAGGCAAAAAATCAATTTTTTCTATTAGTCACTTATACCGTTGTAGCTATTTTATATTTTGAAACAAACTTTCCCTTTTATATGCCTATATTATCCATTTTAAATAAAACACTAATCATTTGACATTAGCCTTGAATGTGTCAAAGCTAGTATTTGTCTTCTGTAATTCTAAGCATTTTATTTTTGAGAGTTTTTTCTTTTACTTACATAAAGATTAAAAAATTTCCTATCATTTCAATCTAATATATTTGCGATATAAAATGCGTTTTAATTATTATTATATAATTTCATTTATCATTTTTTCCTGCTATATATATATATATATATATATATATATATAGCAGGAAAAGATATATTCCAAATGTCACATAGTACTAAGTATATATATATATATATATATTACTTAGTACTATGTGACATTTGGAATATTATTTAATTAATTTATAAATAATTGTATTTGCTAATTGTTATTTTTTGTGAAAGGTGAATGTTTTACAAAATAAAAGGTAAATAACTGAAACACAATAGAAAGATTTCAATTATAAAAGTATATTAAAAAATAAATTGTAAAAAAACGCATAAACTAGCTCTTATAAACGTCACAAATTTCAAAATTATTAAATCTAGTTTACAAAATGAGCTAAATATTTTTCAAATCAAGTTGTAATATATATTTGCCAAATAGCACATTTAAAATAATCCATATCTTACGTAATAATTGTTTGGCTGAAATATTCAACTTCTATTAAATGTCTTGCATCATATATTCGATAAACTTTTCTCTTTTCTTTTTCGATGTAGTCATAAGTAAGAATACAGATAAAGGAAGTAAATTAAATTTCCTTAAAAATTTATGATTTACTATATACATACAATTAATGAAACTATTAATAATTTGTTTTTTTTTTTTTTATAAAAGGAATTTTTTGAAATAGAGTGTATTGCATATGTTCCTTATATGAATACCAAAACAACGCTAATGCTTGCTTGATATTGAATTTATTAATGATATAAAAATATATTCCATTATAATTTACTAATTTCTCTCTATATACAAACAATAAAGTGAAATGTGTTTTTTTATATTTTACTAGTAATAATTTTACTTTGAGTGCGTAATTAAAAATTCTTACTCATATATTTTCTGACAGATGTTTTCTTGATATAGTTCTGTTTCATTATATTGAGATTGGATTGAAAGAATATACTCTTAAAATTAATTATTATTTACCTTTATACTTTATTCCGGGGATATAATAGTTTGGGGAAAAAGTAATCCATTATTTTTTCGGTGGACGTCTGTAGTGATCGATATCTCGTGAGGTATCTATTAAACAATTTCAGATTTATGCTCGTTGGAAAGGTGACATTTGACACTAAAATATCCTCTTGCGGTTTTTTGTTTGATTAATTCAGTTACGAGTACAAGGTTTTAAAAATGGAAGACAACAAACAGAAAATTCGATACATTTTCGTTTTTTCTCTTGTAACGGGGAAAAAGATAGCCGGGTGGCTAAAATTGTGAAAGGTGTTTATCGTCCTATATAAGACTGTAACAACCAGTTACGTACAATTTTTGTTTCGTCGATTCCGTTCGGGTATTTTTGATGTTAGAGATGCACCTCGCATGTGGATACAGCATCGTCGAAAATGTCTATAAAATATCAAAAATGATCGAAGTTAACCGCATGTCAGCAGTCGTAACGCGCAAGACCTAAAAATCTACATGAAAGCTGTTTTAAACCTTTTTACAAAGTGAATCCAAAAGAAGTTACATAAAGTTAACGTAAAAATAATGGATTTATTTTTCCCCAAACTAATATATTAGATAATCTTTTTATTTATTTAATAAATCTGCTTCTGATGCTCTTTCTTTAATTTGAAAACATTTTTCCCATAACAAATTCTATCTTATAAAAGTAAAATTATGTACTTTCATTGCTAAAAATTGTCCATTATTTATAGGAATTAATTTTCAATAATTGTATCATTTATTATTATCTTTATCACTAACATATTGATATGGTGATCTTGGTTATGGTGAGCAGTTATTGTTTTGAGATATTTCATTGTATACATATATGCAATAATCTGCGCTAAAAGGAATATGTCATTTAAGATTTTATAGTTTAAAATGAAACAATAATAAGTGAAAATAAATTTAATCAAATTATCAAAATAAAAGATACATTATGTAAAAATTTTTTAATTTGGGTTCAGGATTCAGGAAAAATTGGATTGAGGAAAGTATTGAAACTACGGAAGTTAATAAAAAACAGATGTAACACGACATAAGAAAAATATCAAAATAAAATATTTGTTGCAAAAGGCATATCACATGGGCAAACAATTATTGTGTACATATTAAAAATTCAATTTATATTTCCCTGCTTGAAAAACCTTCAGTTATTTGGAGAAATGAATTATGTAATAAAATTATATGCAAAACACTTAATGAAATTAAATATAAGGAAGTATCCTTATTTCAAAAAGCGATATTATCGATAGAATATTTTATTTCCAACACAATCTAGTTAGTATTATTTAACGCCTAGTTATAGCATAAAGTGATCATATTCAACATTCCATTTTCTTCCTCTTAGAATTGAAATACGAATTTTACAGCAATAATAAGGTTTTCTCATTAATGAGGGCTATTGTATTAACGAAAATATGACATCAATAACAATATACACCAAAACATGAATTTGTATCGAATCATAAAGAAAATCGATTCGTGAAGTACTTAATATGTTTCGAAACGATTGTTGTTTCAATGTACCCCGTAAAGTACTTACATACTTCAAATAAGATAGCAGACATGGAAAAAGCTGTTACAAGCAATTTATTGCCTGGCTTTGTCTGTGTTTCATCGATATATGTTTCTGTTTCGTTATAGGATTTTTGTCTCCTCTTTTCTACTGCGTTTAAATCCCGTTGAGCTCGAGATGAGTTGAAAGGGTTTTTCCCTTTTTGTCATTATTTGTGTCTGGCTGAAAGGGAAAAAAAGATCTATTTCCCCTATTTTTATTGCTCCGTTCCCACACATCATGGCAAGCTTGTTTTCAGTCATGAATTCAGCATTTCAGAATTTACGCATTAGGGATTTTTAAGCGAACGTGGTTGCCATACATATTAAATTTTATGTTTTATGAGACAAAATCAAATAAAAATATTTTAAAGAAAGATGTTTGAGAGTCCATTGTAAATATTCATTCTGCCCAAAAAACATCTATAAACTACATAAGTACCTATTAGATTGAAAGTCAGTTTGTTGTGTATACGTTAAGCCCCAAAGTTTTAGTTATAAGCTATAATTTTTATCCTACACAGTTATAATATTCTACATATCTTGTAGAACATATTTTAATTTATAACAATTAAATTCTTTTATTGATAACAATTAATTTTTTAAGACAATTATTATTATTATCTTACAGATTTGTTATTAAAATGCATAGGAGTAATCACAGGTTATTAATAAGCTGTAGAATTAAGTATAGAGAGAATGTACAATGTAAGCAAATCAAAAATAGTAAATAAAGCATTCATTTTATTCACTAATGTCCTGTTTTTAAAAGAAAAGGTTCATAATGTTCTTACTTTAATATAATTTTGAATTCAGAAGGACAGATTAGATCTTTAAATGATGATATAATCTGTTCTTCTCTTCTGAATAATAACTCTTCTTCAACTTCTGAATTAATGACATGAAATTTTTAGTTTAAAGAAACTTTTATTTACGATTCACATGCATTACATTCGGAAAAACTGAATCACAATCAAATGAAATTCCTTATTATACATGAATAAAAAACTCGTTGATAACTCTCTAACTTGAACATATTCGGAAATTATTTTATGTCGCAATGCATGATTATTGTAACCATATTTTGACTTCAAGATAAAAAAAACTTAATACAATCGTCTTATTTAGGATCGCATGTTTAATTTGTGCTTCAATTTTAAAATCTTACATAGCATATTGTTACTTTTTATATGTTTCGGGCCATCATTTACAGCTCATAAATTTTCTACAGCCGAGGAATACAATTTTATCAATGATATTATATTCCTCACATGGAATATGAAGGCAGATATATATGTAAGCAAGTAATGTGCAAAAGACAGAAATTTATGAGGTTTTGCTTATGAATTATTCCCATTTTCAATGTTTTAGTAACAAAGCTGCTTTGAAAACTTTAATTTTAAGTAATAGTAATTTTATCTATCCAACATAAAAAGGATTTTTAATGTTGCTCCAATTTCTGAATAATTTATATAAAATCTCATGATAATATTTTCTTACATTAAAATCACTTAATGATTACAATAAATATAACTCAAATCTATTTCTTAAAATTTTAGGCATGAGTTTCATTACTAAATAGAATATTATACTTTAAAATACATTACTTGAAATTCTTATAGTTATGATAGTTTAAAGATTGAGTTAAACTAATTAAAAACATAATTATATAAAAGAAAGAATGCTAGTACTTATGTCATACTGATAGATAATTATACTTACTTAACTAGTTTATTATAGGTGAATAATTATTGTATTTATTTACACAATGTAAAGGAATAATACATTTATTTACTTTTACCATGTATAACATTTCATGAAATTCTTGAAAACAAAGGGTTCGCGTGGTAAAAAAAAAACTATTATAATGCTATGAGCAAATAAACAGCATGCTATAGGCATCGTAATCAATTTTCACGTGAAAATACTGTCTCCTTGAAATTAATGTGTTATCAATTTCCAAAGAGAACTTTATAGAAAATAAAGGAAAAAGAGTTTAATATAGCTGCATATAAACGTTCGAAAATATGTCAGATAGGAAATAGATACATTAAAATGTTCAGGAGTAAAAATGTTAAGTTAAGTGAGTTCGTATGTATTCACGCATCACAAGAAGAAGCTTTTGACTTCATAGAAACTGACATTTTCACTCGAGCTCTCAAAGGAATTTCTTATTTCACCGAAATATCTTAAAGTATATGACGTTTTTATTTTATGAACCAGTAAATATCTTGATGGAACACACTAGGAAAAAATCAAACAGTTTTAAAATTTTTATAGCAGATTTGCATCTTTGCGTAAACAGTTTCTTTCAAATATAATGCAGTATTATGGTCGAAGAAAGTTATACACTTCACTTATGTTTTCGAAGGATGAAATGTATAATAGTATATTGATTATCTTATTTTGTTGCTGTAATACTTTCTTCAAATGTTTCCTTAATTATCATTATTCGAAGACTTTTTTAAAGTATGTTCATTAAACAATATTAATGCTGGATAAGGACTTTAAGAATCAAATTTTGGAAAACATCAAAAGCTATTCAATACTTTAATTCAACTTCCGAAGAGGAAAATTTAGATAAATTTTTGAAAATAAAAATATATTCGTTATAATTTGATAACAAATTTATCTAACAGTATAAATTTCATTTGATAATAATATCATTAATAGTGTTGTTGTTACTTATAACACTTGGCGAAGCCAATCTCACTCATCAGGGGTTGGGCGAATGAAGTCAGGAAGAGCGTTTTTCGTTTTCGAACAGAGCACCTTCCTTACGAGGGTAGAAGTACGACTTGGTTCATAGATGTCAGTACTATCTGTGTCTCTCAATCTAGAAATAAGGAGCCAGAGAAGACCCAAGTTCTGGCTCCTAACACTCTAAAAAGTATTAATTTAGAATGGGAACATGGAGGACATTGTGACCATGACGCAGTTTTATGTCCCATTCGCCCTTATGGATCTTAAATAAACCGGGATTCCAACTCACTACCTTCCGATGACGAGAAAAACGCCCTTTGAAATTGGGCCACCATGGCCTTATCATAAATATAGAACCAAAAATCACAAATGTCAAATCCTCTTTATAATTTGAAGTAAGTATTAGTATTTGAAGGAATTTGTATAATCGTTTATAGAAGAATTAAGTTTTTGGAAACTAAATATTTTTTAAATAAAATCGAATTAATGTTAATTAATAGTAAAAAATATTCTTATGAAACTATTTTGAGCGATTAAACTAAATAAAAATTAATGTTCATGAAGAGAACATAACGTTCATGAGTGTTATCCTCATTATTATTTCCATTGCGATGAAATATGTTGTAGATATTTAACCTCATACTTTATCCAAAAGTAAGATTATTAAAAACATTCCAATTTAAAAAAAAATGTATTGCTGATCCTTAAAAATTTTGATTACCTACTAAGCATTTCTTTTGCTCAAATTTATTCATACTTATGGATTGTGAGTTGATGCGTGGGAGTTGTTTCTTCATCTGTAATGGAAGAAGTTTCTATCAGTCTTTAAAGATGAATGAACAGAATAACAGATAATATCTTGTCATGTCGTAAAAGAGAAGAAAAATACATCTTCAAATGCATTTTTCCAACAAGAATAACAGAAAGTAGATTTCAGAAACATGGATATTTTTACAGGCTAGAGGAAAGTTTCAACTTTTAACTTCATTATGTACTATTTGTGGATTAATATGTCTAAAATTATGGAACAGTTATATTTTTATTTAATTGTCTCTGTACATGACCTCAGAGAATTATTTTTTTAATTTATCGAATTAAAAACAAAACTATTCCAATTAGAAAATTATCAAATATATTTATCACACAGTTTTTATACTAACTGGTAGTTTGAATAAAAAACAAAGTAATTATGAAACAAATGTACTGACAATATTGAGTATAAAGTACCCATTACAAATACTTTTTTCTGTTTATTTATTTATTTAAAATATACGAATTTCCCTATTACATACATTTCAAGTCATACCTTCATTGAATAATAAAGAATAAAAATGCAGTTTTTCAGAAAACTTTATTTTTTAAGAAAAAAAAAATCCAAAAGTTTTAACTTTTTTAGAAAAAATTCTATTTTAGTAAGAAATTTTGTTCTAGGATTTTTTAACAACCCTTTGAGAGTTTTCGAATAACATAAGATGGATTTTCTCGTATTCGCATATGCAAATTATTTGTACCATCATTTTAGGAGTGTATGAAAAATAAATTTGAATTATCATTTTTAATATCATTATGTTTTTGCTATTTCGTTTTTATTACTCAATTCCTTAATAATAAGGAAATGAAATTAAGCGCTTATAAACATCATCATCAGAGTAAAAATCTACATCAAAAGTGTTTGACATTTAAGGACTATTTTTTTGTAGTTTCTTGATAAATATCTCATATATTTTGCCAACGCTGCTAGATTGCAAATACTAATTACTGATTCTATCATCATCCAGACTTTGTAAGAGGCTATAATGACTATCATAACATGTTATCTTTAACTATAACTGCTATCATAACGTGTTATCTATTACGTGTTTAACACGCTTTGCATAACTACTGTATTGCATTGTTATCGACTGTGATATTTATTGTGACGTTTCTGGTCCTCCTTATTTATGCACCTTGCGTTCCCATAAATGCAGGCAGACGCAAAACTCAGACATTATCTTAATTAACATATCCATGCATACGACTTTTAGAAAAGTATTGAACACCACCGTATGTTATTTTATTCCTAAAATATTATTTAAAAACCATTCTATATAATTAAATTTTATTCTATGTTAGTTTATTATATGAAATTATTTCATCCCGTATACATTGAGTGTAAGTTTTACGTGTTTGTTTTTGGAATCCTAATTTATTACAACTATAATTATACTTATATGAGTATGTGTAATCTAGTAAATGAATGTTTTCTTAAGCATTTCGAGTGATAGGTTTATTTTTCTAATTATTTATTGTTATAAAATGTTAATTGCTTGTAATGATATTTTTTAATTTCATTTTTATTTAAAACGTAGAAACTTAATTAAAGAGTACTAAAATAAATTAAGAATATTTAAGTATGTAACTTTAATATGCAGTAAAAATTAATTAATTAACCAATATTTAAAATTATTAACTATTCCATTGACTGAGCATTAATGATATAATTTGCTTAAGAAGCTTTAGAAAATAGATATTTTATGAACACTATATATACTTTAAGCTTAAACATATATATCAATATATATAGAAATTTTTCTGAAGTATATATTAGATGAAACAGAATTATATACCTGGGCTTATTATTTTCTACCAAAATGTATAACGCAGTGAAAACATGTTGTACAATATGTATACATATAAATCAATAAATTAAACATCGCTAAAAATGTTTCCTTTGTATACAATAAACAGTTGTATACAAAACATTGTATATTGTATACAATTAGTATATAGTATTGTCCTTTGTATACAATACACAACAGAAAGTTAAAATAATAAGAGTGATCAAAAATATGCCTTTTTATATGTAAATCATTATAAAACTAATTGTTTCGATATTCGAGGGAACTACTTTGATATACCCCCCCCCCCAAATCGGAAGTTTGGAGACTTTTTTTTTCTCGCCAAGCAAAGTACCTGTTTATGGTGCCCTTTTTCTCACCAAGATGGATTCTTGCTAAATACAAATAATTAATAACAAAAAAAACTCAAAAAAGGTACAAAATAGAAGAAAATACTAAATTTGGCAAAAGCAAAAACCTAATAGCTGAAAAAACCTAAATTGGCAACACCAAAACAAGAAACAGCAACCCTAAAAAGTCCGTAAGGAGTGCCAGATTTGACGCGTAACTTTTGGGGGAGTATATCAAAGTAGTTCCTATTCGAGTTTCTCATCATTCTTTTAATCATGAATTTAAGACATTAGAATGGTTTCCTGTAAAATAAATTCGATCATCAGTAAAATTGTATTTAGAGAAAATTATCACTGTTATAAAAAAGATATCAGTTTAATTAAAGTGTTCATAAAGAATCAGAGTTTTATGAAATAACTAAAACATTTATTTAAATATTATTTTAATCTTTAAAATCAACAGTGATAATTAAAAAAAGCTGTCTGGTGTTCATATTTACTTCTCCAATACTATTTATATTATTAAAAAGATATTATTAAGTAATATTTTTTTAGCTAATAATATTTCTTTTTTGTTTCATTTTGATTTGCTAAATATATTACATTATGTACAATATAGTGAAATTCTCAAGCAGGTTATGATTCAAAGTGTTATGAATAAGACATCACTCGACACGACTTTTTGTATGACCACCTCTACAAAACTGGAATGGTATCTTTACTAAATTGCATTTTGTGCTACTTTAATTAGCATATGATTTTTGAACATCTATATATTTGCAAGGCACTCTCTTAGTGTAAGGATATAGTTAAATACATTTTTATAAAAAATGCCCTTTTCAATTTATAAAAGAAAAAATATAAATATTTTATTTAAAAAAAATTAATTTTTTATTTTTATATTATATGTAATATTATATATTATAGATCATATAAAAACAAAATGTGTTATTCTAATAATACATTCAATAACAATTTTGCAAAAAAGATCTAACGGATATTTTTTCAGCGATATTTTATTTAATGAACTTACATAAAATTTAAGAATAAAATACTTTTTATTATAATTTTAATGTAACAATATAATCTAATGTATATTATTATAAATAATGAAATGTATATTATTATAAAATATGATGGTATATGGAAATCAGATTTCGCCTCATTCAAATTTTTCTTTTGTGTCTTGTGTTATTGCTGAGTTCCGTTGAAATAACCAAGCATGACTTTTTAGGTGTTTTGACCATTTAAAGAATCCCTGTTTCCAAGAAGTGTTATTTGTTTTGTATGTATAACAGTTTAAAAACAAATTGAATTCTTTCACTGTTGCCAGTTCCTGTACAAGGCTTAATCGACTGTGGCTGACAGAAATTCTCAAAGTTTTTCTCCTAAGAATTTCCTTTGATCCTATTCAGTCGCTTTACTTAGAACTGACTAATTGAAATGGGATGCAAAAGTTTTTCTGCTGAATTACAATTTTTTCTTGTTCGTAGAATGCATACTTGTTGAATAGGAAGTGTGATATCTTTTATGTCACATTTCCTTATTCTTTCAGTAAAAGTTTTTACATTTTTTTATAACTTGTAACAGAATTCTTCTTTTCAGTCAATATTGTTTCGTTTATTTTAAAATTATTATTTTTTGCATTGAAATTCCTTTTAGTGCATTTCTGAAAGATGATATAATTTTTTTTTACGTTTTTCATTCTCCTTGGACTGTTTCTATTATCAATTAGTATCTGAAAATATTTACATAAATTTAAATAAAATAAGATACCATCAGTCTTGTTGATATATGATTACAAGAAAATTGCTTCTGATTCAAAAATAAGTCACAGAATATTATGATTTACACCCAAGGAAATGCATCAAGATAATTTAAATGTTTATAAAATTATAATTAGAATAAAATACCAATTAAAACATACATGCCATGATTAATATCTAAAGATGTATATTTAAAAGAAGTCTGAATATATTTATATGTGCTTACAAATAATTAATATTTTTTTTAAACAATTGAAATAAACTACTACATGCAAAAGTGTTCCCATTCCAAATTAATACCTCTAGGGGTAGTTGGAGCCAGGCTATGGGTCTTCTCTGGCTTCAATCTCACTATATTGGAAGACCCGGATGGTGCTGTTATCTATGAGCCAAAGTTGCATTTCAACCTTCGTATGATGGTGCTCTATTCAAAAACGGAAGACGCCCATTCTGACTTCATTGACTCAGTCCCTGATTGGATGGTTAACCCTTCTTTGCATAATGGTGGAAATTTCCACTATAACCTGTAATGCCCAAAAATTATATAAAAGAACAAGTTCACTTTAAGTTGATCGTGTTTGGATACCTTTTAAATGTCCATTGCATAAAAAGAAACATAGCTGTCAAAAATAAATAAGTGTCATTATCAGTGAAACGAGCTTAAAGTTGTCTCATTCCGCTGTTTGTTGTAGTTGCAAATAAACGTATGATTTCGTTTATAATTTCGTTTTATTATATTAGAGTTTCTATTGCCAAAAAATTGAAAATGAGTGGAAGAAAGGTTTGTAACACGTGTTTCTGTTATTTTCCTCTTTTATTTCTATTTAGTACTAAGCTAATGATCTAACTTTGGATGATGATGGAAATTTTTAGCATATTGTTTTTTGCTAAATTTATACTATAAATATATACTAAGAGTTTTTTAACCATTTTTCCTTTAATTTTGAACATGAATTATATCAACTTGATTAATTTCACCCATAAAGAAAAAATCATGCAAAGAAGGGTTAAGCTTCGCCAAGTAACAACAGCATGCAAAACATTGCTGATTGTTTCTATATTTAATATTTATTACTTTATTTATTTAAATTAATAATTAATTACTCAATAAAATAAATAAATATAGTAATGTGTATTGAGCACAAAGAAACCGACAAAGCTAATGATCTAATCTCTAAAAATTATTGCTTAAGATACGATGTGAGAAAAACAAGAGAAAATTTTGTATTTATCAAAGTATTGCAATAGAGGTAATATATTTTACTGACGGAGTTTCGAATCTTGAAAAGAACCGTATCGGAAAAAGAATAAATTTGCTTCGAAACGCATTGCCTTTCGACTTATCAAGCAAAGCATTTGGAAACTTCAAATGAGATACTAGAAACGAGAAAGGTGTTACAAGCGATTTATTGCGAAACATTGTCTGTCTTTCATCGATCTTTATTTCTGTTTTGATACCTGGTTTTCTTTATTTTTTTCTACTGAGCTTAAGTCCTGTTGATCTGTAGACTAAAAAGAAATAATTTTTCGTTTCTTGTGGTTGTTTGAAATCGACAAAAAACGTAAATCTGCTTTTTACTTTTAACATTTATATTTTTTCTTACATATATTTGATTACTTTTATTTTTTGTCTATTTTTTAGGAGAAATAATGCTCATATTCTTATCCAGTTTTTTTAAGGTTTTTCAGAGCTATGAGCACGATCAACTAGTTGTTACAAGCATATTTACCATTGGTACTAATTCGTTCAAAATTTAAAAGGCGGTTAAATTCGCAGTTAATGGCTATTTAGTTTAAATGTTTTGTAATATACAGGGTGATTCAGCTCGTCGGTGACAAACTTTGAGGATCGATAGAGCACACCTAGACGAACATTTATGAATAGGGAATGTAGGGTCCCTGATGAGATGGTAAGGCGCTAGGCGCTTTTTAAAATTTGGGTGCCGAAATTAGAAATGTCAAGGAATTAAGTTTTTTGCCCAAAGCGCCCCCTATCGGTTTTTCTTTTTGTACCGTTCAACTGAGTTTCAGAGAGCCCCAGCAAATAGAATCATGAAAATGCATGCCATAAGTCAAGAAATCTGTTTGTTTATCTCTTAGTAGCCTTCGAGTTTCAACCATGTACTTCGATAATTTATTCCGGCTCTTACGCTTTTTGCAGGGTTCTACTTTTGGGTTCAAAATTTAAGTTACAGTATAAACTTTGGCGAGCATGTGTTAAATTATCAAAATAACGAGCTTAAAGTTGTTGTCTAGCTCTCCAAAGTCTACAGTGCCCCCTATCAATGTTTTAAGAGATGCGCTTATCAAATTGGTACTGAAGAAAGTCAAAATAAACAGAATCATTTCGCCGCAAAAAGCAAGAAAATCTAAACATTTTCCTAGTTTTTATGACGTTTCAAATTTCGGCATCCGAATTTTCAAAAGCGCCAAGCGCCTTACCATCGCGTCAGGGACCCTACATTCCCCATTCAAAAATGTTCGTCTAGGTGTGCTCTATCGATCCTCAAAGTTTGTCACCGACGAGCTGAATCACCCTTTATATGTGTCAAAATGTATATCCTCCCTTTTGTTGTCAAATCTAACAATCAGATAGCATGTGGTACTAGCATATGTTGCTGCTCTAGATATTTTAAAAACCATGTTACCTTAATAGTTTCTGAGATAAAATTTCTAATTTGTGTATTTTATCCTAAGTTCATTGTACAATCTGATATACTACCATATGTCTCATCTGTTGAATCTTATCTGCCATCATATGACAAATTAGAGGTGCAATCTATCATTAATGGTGGTTCTTGCACCTCTAATTTAAAATATTTATAACCTTCGTACTGGAAAGTAGACAATTTTATTTATCTTTCTGATAGATATTGTCTCTATTTCCATGATTTCCATATCAGTCGGGATTAAAAAGAAAAGATGTAATTGTCTTGGCCATTCTGTATACTTACTTACACTCTAATTATGATTGCATTCAGACTAAAAAACAATATTTTATTTGTTAATTTCGAATAAATTCGAGAAAATATAGAAATCTATTGCTAATGAATTATAATAAAATTTTATAAAACACAAAACTCTTAAATTATATGCAAATAAGCTGTGAGAATTAAAATATTTTCTTATGGCTCCAAATCCTTATTAAATTACACTTTATTAATTTCTGGATTTTCGTGCTCTTTTCAGAAACGGTCAATGTAACATATATATTGGTCATATTAGTCATTGGTTGTACATTATGTCAATCGTATGAAACCGTGCCCCAAACTCTCTCCAAATTAAATGATGCATATAATATCTTGTAGCACTGAAACGACTCTTTACCCATAAAAAGGATACTACTCTATTCATGAAACTTATATCTAGTTTTTTAATTTTTGCTACCATATAAACGATGGCCTTTTCAAAGAGATGCAGGATTCAGGACAGCGAGCGAACAAGTTACCTTTGTAAAGGCATCTGGACACACAAAACCCCGACAATTGTTACCCTCTTGCTATATGAAGTTGTTGAGCAATGGCACAAGGTGATTGGTGTCGACTCTGTTCACCAGCAGGATATATTGTTCATTTACAGCTGTTTTTCTGACAGCTATAAAAACGAATTATGGTTTGGATATCCGTCTGTGCGCACGAAATTTTCTCTCTATTATCCAGCAAGAGACCTCTTCTCTAGCTTTAGATCATTCTTTCACTTTAGATATCGCACAGGAAATTTCTTCAAGCAGTATTTCCCAAAAGAACTAGATTTCCCTTCCAATGAATGTTTTTATGTAGGACCCTGTTCTTCCTTTTTTGGGGTTTTGAGTTCCACGAGCTGACTAAATTTGTTTTCCGTACTCTCACGTCTTCAATGGCGTTTACATTTGCATATGTATGTACATTTTGCATATTGCATATGTACATTTGCATATTGCATATGTCCTAACATTTGCATATGTATGACTTTTCTACTGAACAGAGTGTTCGATGTATTTGATAGAAAGCACAACAGTTTTTCACTATAAAATTCATCGACTTATAATTTACATTGTTGATTGAGATTTGCACACTAGTGTGCTTGTCTTGCTGTATTCATTACATCAATTTTATATAGAACAATTATTTATTCTAATTTTGATTCCGCAAATTCAAAATGCTTGCCCAACTCATGTCACTTTGGTTGACATATGAAAATAAAAATGTAATCTGCAAAAAATAATAAATTACGTAAAGTTTCTTAAATTAATAAGAATTTTGTACCATAATTTTAAAACAATGGTTATATTTTAATCACACATTTTATTTGTAGAATTTTTAGAATTTTCATACAAAATATACTGATGTTAATTACTAATTAATTTATGAATTTTAGTAATTAGTATCAATATATTTAGTATAAAAATCAGTTAGGATGCATTTGAAGCCAACAACTCTAAAATTACCGCTTAAACTAAAAGAAATCAAACTTAGTTTGAAAGTAAGTATTTAAGAGACCAAGAAAATTCCTGTATCATTTCATAATTCCGATTGTTATTCTAATAACGAGATTAAAACTGCCAGAAAAACGTACGAAATAGTCTACTTTCCTATTTAGAAAGTATGTACACATAGGAAAATAAAGTTTTATTCTCCCAGATGAGAACATCTGCAGAGCCCTTAGTACAAAATTCAAAAGCTAGGCATTCTATCTTGAAAACTATTAAGGTAACAATAGAAACAAATCAATTTAAAATTCTACAGAAGTAACAATGATATACCAAATGTTACTTTGCTCTTAATCTTGCCAAGAAAATGAAGCACATGACACGCAGTTGTTTGTGCACTCTTTCTGATAAGTATATTACGAAATGTTTCTAAAAGGATAAATCTTCATCTGCATCAAACCAAACTGACGTTAAAATGTCAAGTAATTTAAAATAGCATAATAGTGACAATTAGTTGCTCATTTCCGCATGTTTTGTGAGGTAAATACCCTGGAACGCAACCAACTCAGTGCACCTTACTGTGTGCTTACTTTACTCAGTGCTCATCTTTGTTGTACCTTACTCAGTGCACCTTATATTTTACTTTACGTATTTGTGTTTAAGATTTTGTTTTTCACGAAATTTCTAATTTTTGCACAATTTAAAGTTTTGTTTTTCTGTATCTCGTTTTTTTCTATAGAGAATCATGAATATTCCAATTTTACAACTAGGGGTGTAGCAAATCATTTAGCTTTTTACATATTTTATCTAGTTTTTTACTATATTTATCTAGTTTGTTACCATATTTATCTAGTTTACTTACATATTTTATCTTTTCTATTTTTAGACATCTTTCATAAATAGAAAAAATATCAATAAATCCTAGCTACCAGCTATCCAAATTGAAAGGAATGAATTAGGGCTTTGATTGATTCTAATTTAATCCAAATATAATTTTATTTCTTTAACCGTTTATTCAACGTGATTTTTAATTAAATTCTTTTATGAAATATTTATATAACATAATATTTAAATTCAAATACAGTTATGAATTATGAAATGAAAAGCATAAACGCGAAAACTTTCATTACATTTACTATAATCTTCCTTCTCATAAATTTATAAAGCATCTTTCAGAGTTCAATTTCCTATTTAAATTGAGAAATTTATTATCTTTCCTAATTTTATATTTTTATATGATTTGAATAATGTTTTTAATTTTCCAAATTAAGTTTTAAGAGATTAATACATTTCTAGTTATCTTTATCATAAATTTATTCTTTAATTTATGCATATCTAAAAATCTTCTTAATAGATGACAATTTTGCCTGATTATTTTGTTATTTTATAATTCCTCCATTTAAACTTTACTAATTTTAAATCGGCATATCTAGCCAAGAAATTCAGATTAGTTAAATTCAAATATAAATAAATAATGTATATTTTAAATTGTTTGTTCATATAGGTTTATAGGATTAAAATTCCCTTCTAATTTGAAAACTCAGTCAAACAATTTAAATTAATTTTTTTTAATTAAATATTATATTTAAATTAATTTATTACTGAAGTATTAAGTTTTCTGACCTTTAATGCACAAAGACATTTATTATTCTTAATTCTCTATTTGTATTCTTAAATCCTCATATACGAGATTTTTCAAACAGATGATTTTTTAGAACATCTCATTAATTATCAACAAGAACCTTTTTTATAAAAATGAATTGATTGATATGATATTTAATGATTCTCAAATTGCAGTGTATCAAATAAGTATATAACTATAAATACATAATTAAAATTTTATTCGTTAAAACTATACAAAAATTTATTTAATTTAATAAATATTCTATGAACATATTCCTTGACATTTTAGACTTATTTTATTGAATTGATTTTAAGATTTTTTTAAAATTTATTGATTGAAGAGCAGTTATGTATATTACAGAAAACATTCCTTATGATATACAAAATAATGTTCATTTATAAAAATTTGAATATAACATGTTTAATACGAAATCATATACAAAGGAGTCATTAAATAAGATAAAGCAAGTATAGTGAAATATCTCATAAAAGAATTTAATAATAAAATGCTGAAATTTTTATTTAAAATTCACAGAAATTAAATTAATCCAAAATGATTTTTTTAAAATAATTTTGAAAAATACATTTCTGTTCTTTTCTTATACATTTATCCACAGAACCATTAGAACATTTTTTTAATCTCATTCTTAAAATCATTGCTATTCTAAATAAGTTTTTAAGTATTTTTTGTCAAAGAAACTTTTCATTAAGAAACTAATTTACGAAAGAAAACTTCATTTTTACTTCTTTACAAATGAAAATACAGATTGAAAAATGTAAGATAGCCTAATTGCTATAATTTAAGGTTTAAATAATGTAGCATAAAAGTTATCCCAAGAGATCACAATTGCCCTCTAATAAAAAATGCAGAAATATTAAAATATTAACAAAACTGTACTAGCCATTATCAAATCCATGAAAGTTTATTCACACAAAATAGTTGGTAGAGCTAAAAAGTGCAATAATGAAAATTAAAATGCACAAAAATTATGTAATTGAAAAAAATATATGGTTAAAATATAAATTTTGTACTTTACTAAAGTACACTTTTTATATAAACGAAATTTATTTATGATTCACCTTGAGGCCATCATAACATAAAATGAGATGAGTAACAAAGAAAAAAAAATTAATAATCCTGAAATTTTTCCTGTTAGAAAACAAACTTAAAACTCAGTATATTAAAAATATTTTGTCATAAATTTTATAGTATGACAGAAAATGAGAAAAATAAATATATATGAAATGTGTACATTAACGGAAATATTTAAAATGTTTTACACATTTCACTAAAAAACAGAATTTAATTACTTTCAAAATTTTAGGATTTATTACGATATATTTATTTTAAATATATTTGAAAATTGTAAACATTATATTAAATATTAAAATTTGAAACTATGATTACTTTTTGAATATTTTAATTTACATAAAATATCAGGACTCACATGTAATTAAAATAAATCAATTCACTTTCCAATGCAATAATTTCTCTTTTGCAAAACTGAGATATAATTTAATTCATATTAAACTAATTTAGTTCGTGATATATATATATATATATATATATATATATATATATAATAGCAACGAAAATACAAGTGCATATTTTATATAAATACATAAAGTAAATGTAATAAATGAAGCTTTTGATCTTCTTTTGATAAAAATATATAAATTATTTAGAATAGATGGACTGAATATTTTTTTCAACTTTTTTTTAGAAACAAATTAAATTTTGAAATGTGGCACTTACAATAAATAGAACATAAAAAATGAATTTTGCATTAATCAAAATTGCTGCAAAATGTTATTTTTATTTATTTATTTATTTATTTTTGGAAAAATATTTTAAGAAATTTAATACATTTTCTCCTTTTCAGTTAGCCGGAATTTTCTTTTTTATTTTCCATTTTGTTTTATTTTTCTAAAAGAAAAATCATTTTCATTATTTTTAATTTTCAAATCATTCATTACACTAAAATTTGGTTACAAATATTACTATATTATTGAAATAATCACTTATGCTTTAAAAAAAAATTCTACAAGAAAAATATTTGGTTTCTTTAAAAGGGTTTTATATTTTTACATTGTATCTATGAAACAAATCCTACGGGATTAAGTCAAATGTTTTTTCCTGCAGTTGACACATTTTTGTTTTTCCAGCTAATGCCATAAAAATATTATAAAAGAAATATAAAAGAGTTTTAAAAATGTAAAACTTAATAACATTTATTAAATACCTAACATGAAATTGTTTTTTATATAACTTTTGTCATTTAATTTATTCAATTAGTCAATAAACATACTGGTAAATATAATTGAAAAATATCTTAAATTGACAAAATCTGAAACATAGAAATTAAATATTGCAGTTAATACGTATAGATTCAAAATAAGTAAAAATTGTTCTGAATATAATTCAGTAAGATAAATTTTGTAAATTATTTGCTAATTCTTCATTGTAAAAAGTTTTCTTAAATAAGATCTATAATTGATTTCAGAATATATGTACAACTGTAAATTCAAAATGTTTAACCAAAAATTTCATTTCTATTCATAAAAACTAAGGTGGCATGAAATGTTTGAAGTTTCATCTAAGTCAAATTTCAGATATTTTT
>JAPDSC010112256.1:0-39271 GCA_026290005.1 Latrodectus geometricus | reverse complement strand
GAATGGATATGATTCTAATGTCCTTTTTTTACTAATTTGAATCATACTTTTCTAATTCCACTCATATATATGCGATAAGCAATAAAGATATTTCTTACGAAAGCTGAATTAAATTACCTTTGGAAATGCTATCAGTCAATCTGGTCCAATTATGATTTTGATATAAAATTTGATCATCTGTAGTCACATACCTATGATTTTGAGAGCATTAAAAAACAATTGGACTTAAAAATCAATATAAATTTATGTAGCTCAGAAGATCCCGCAAATGATTTATAATATAACCTGATATATTTTAATGCATTTTAATACAGATACTTTATGAGACAGTTTGGCTTACAACTTATATAAAGATATACTTCAATAAAGAGGATCAGTTGGAAACCAAGTGACATAAGGAATCTCCTATTCGTCTCATTGACTCGAAAATCCGAGAATTTATCAGCAATATTCGTAACGTTCTGCATTGTATTTTTCATCTCTTTCACATACCTGTTCCTACTTTCGAGAATCAACATTATGCACGGACATGATTTAGTTAAGTAGGACTCCTACCGAACTACTTAATTATTACTACTAATTACGTACTACTTTCTAGTTAAGTAGGACTCCTACCGAACTACTTAATTATTACTACTAATTACGTACTACTTTCTACGAATGTAACTACTTTCTAACTACTTAAGAGAGTCGACATTAGGTATTATAATGATACTGGGAAGAGCACTGTCACAGTGATGCGAAACTTATGTGTCAATAGTATTTTGAGTCATTTTACATTTTCTTACATTTTTGCATTCCCATTATCTTGAGCAACATTCAAAATACGACCATTTATCTCAAAGATCTAAACAAAAAATAATAATAAAAAAAAACTTGATGCTTATATGATTATTGCATATTTTATTTTTATGAGTACCCCTTCTATATCATGAGTAATACTTCTATAATATTTCTTTCTATAACTATATGAATCTAAGTTTGAAATTGTAAAAATCATTTCAAAATGATTCTAGGGCATACAGACACGCGCCAAAGATTTTTATGTAAACAGGTGTATCAAAATATGCATCTACAGTTGCACAAGATGCCAGGTGATTATTACTCATTTTCAATAAATAACAAACTCCTCTCGTAGCCATGGGGGTGTAGCTCAGTGGTAGAGCGTTCGCTTTGCATGTGAAAGGCCCGGGGTTCGATCCCCCGCACCTCCAAGTTTTGCTTTCTACTTTTTTTTGCCTAAAAAAAATAACCTGCTTTATTTATTTATTCATTTTTTTGATATGCTTCATTAACACGTCGAGTAAAATAATTTATATATTACTTTTATTATCAAAATTGTTTTTTATTATATTGAATCTCAAAATTGAATACACTTTTAGGTGTAAAAATGATGAATTGTTAACATTTCTAAATAAATCAGGTGCTAATGTATTTGCAATTGCAGATTTTCACAAATTAAAAAATGATAAGGGAAATATCATTGCAACGATTCACACTGTTTTATTAAAAATCTTTTTAAAGAGTTATCAAGATTTAATGTCAGAAACTTGAAAATTTTGAAAAACATCCTATTTTACAACATACTCTTTGCTTCTCTTTTGTATACGGGCTGATGGACGAAAATATTTATAGAAAATAATGCAAACACTGCAATTGTTTTTCAATAAATTTAAAATAAAGTAAAATATATATTCTGGATGTTGGGAAAAAGTAATAACTGGATGTCAGAATGACTTAGAAATGAAGCGATATCTAATGTATTTTGTAAGGTTCGGGTTTTCTTACAATATCATATAATGCCTCGAACAAGAAAAAAAATGTTTCCCAGAAAGTGTTGGTATTTGATACACATAGAGTATTTGCTTAACAAGAATACTGATTACTGTTCTGTGATATTGCCACAGTCATTGGTCGAAGTCTTACACGAGTTATGGAATATGGAATAGGTGAATTGATGAGATTTATACTAAACAGCATGCTAGATCTCAATTCCTTCCTATGATCAACATATCTGAAGCTCCGAATGTTGGGGATGTATCTCCGTAAATCTGTGACTTCCAAAGCGCTACCGCTGGAGTGGCATGAATGTGGAGAGAAGGGACCAACTCAGATGGGACATCGTTACTGGACCGTGGCTCAAAATTACGAGATACTTATTGATAGAAGTATTCCAAACCCTATAAACTTAAGATACAATCCGGGGCTTGCCTACTATGCTATGTATAAACATTATACTAAGGACAGATATGTTGTGAAGTCGAGCTTGCAAAACTCTACAACCGCATCACAGACCCAGTCAAGAAATGAAATTGTTTACAAAACTACCATTATCTAGTCGCACTGAGCGATGATTCTTTGACACCATATAGAGGATAGTCTAACAACCTAAGGCTTTGTCCACTGCACATTCAGTGTCTAAAAAAGGAAACACAAAAAAATCAAAAGTATTCAGACGGTTGTATCTCTGAAGGCGGAGGTACAACATCCATCTTCCATTGTTCAACAATGGATGGGATCGGACCAAATCTCCAACTCTGAAGTGCATCTCCTACCCTCAAGCTATGGTGAATCCTAGCTACGACATTTCAAGCAGCATGGACTTTCAGAGTGACTGCATTACTTTAATTCCCCTTGACAGTGCAGCATAGAGATGGAATGCGATTCTGGTGTGTCCAGAGACAAAGCTAGATATAGGAATGACAAATTTTTGTTTTTTAAGATATTCGACATTGTATTAGGAGGGTGCTTCTCACATAAAACCATCCGGATGGCCAGATACCTACTGATTCAAACATGTATTATGTATATAATATATGTTTAGATACTTCTAAAACAACGTTTGCTATCTGATTGCATTTGATATCATCAAAGAGCCCTACATCAGGTGTGATGTGGTACGGCTGGCCATTGAATACACGAAACGCACATTTCTAATTTGGATTGATTGTAATTTAAAAAGCGATCGCTAAATTTCTGATATTTAAAACCAATTGTCGCAGCCTATCTTCGAAATCAATGAAAACGTCATCTTTCAATAAAATAATCCAAAATCGCATGCAGCTGATCATTTTCTAATATTTCTTGATATAAAGGATACTCAGTTGTTTTCCTGTCCATCAGCCTCCTCAGACTTATCACCAACTGTGATCATGGGTTGTCTTGGTTTGGTTTATTTGTCGCTAAACGGTCATTTTTTGCACAAGAGGGCTAATTAGATCGGGAACTACGGTTTAAGTTAGATTCCGAGCCATTAAAAATATCCAAGCCTAAAAGGGGATTTGAATCCAAGAACTGCTAAACCGAAGGAAAGAGGCTAACCATTCGGTTAGCAGTTCGGCCATGGGTTGTCTAGACTAGATGCTACGGTTGATAAAATATACTATAGATTTGAAATAGTATAGAGTGAATTGCTCATTTCTATCATCATAGTATTGTTTTACTCCATGGCTTTTTGGATAAAGCTCTTTTAATTGACAGGAGTGGTCACTATTTCTTTTAAATTGTTAGCTTTGTAATACCAAAACTGCTTGAAATTTAATCATTTTGTCATCATACCATACTGTTTACGCACAATAACTTTTTTATTTGCTCATATTTATGATTTTAAGTAGTCATAAACAAAATCAAAATGTGTCTTTATTTAACTTAGAAAACACGAAATTAATTATTTATAATATAACCTCATATCTTCGAATATAAATTGACATACATATCTGTTGATACAGTTTGACTTTGATACATTTTACACATTAACGATAACATCTGGAAGATATTTTTTTTTCCCTCATATATTTCAATAATTGCTCAACTGAAACCCAAATGAAATCAGAAATCTCCCATCCATTTCAGTTACTCGAAAAAACAGAGAATTCGTCACCAATCTTGATAACTTTTTATACTTTATTTTTCATCTGTTTCACATATCCCTTCTACATTCGGTAGATATTAGATTCCACAGATATAAAAGACATTAAGTAATTGTATGGCATTAGCAATGACTCTATTCTTGGCAACAATTAGAAATTTTTATTACACGCCAACACAAGTCTCATTTCATTTTTCTCATTTTACTTTTTATTTCATTTAATTTTTCTCATTATTATTACAAAGTCCATTTCAATGACAAAGTGTCATCATTCACTTCAAAGATATTAAGAACAATTTGAGGTTTATTTGGATATTTTATTTTCATGTACTATGGGTATTACTTTATAGCAATTATTTTCTTTTCATAACTGCATGTATATAAGTTTGAAAAAATCATTTCAAAGCTATTTTAGACGCATCTCCGATTTTATATACACAGGTGTGTCAAAATACACAGTAAGTAGCTACGTAAGATGTAAGGTGATTATATAATTATTTTTATGAACAGCAAACTTGACATTGCATGTGGGGGTGTAGCTCAGTGGTAGAGCGTTCGCTTTGCATGTGAAAGGCCCGGGGTTCGATCCCCCGCACCTCCAAGTGAGCTTAGTCATCATTTCTTTTAATACCTCTTAAAATAAAATTTTTTATTTCAATAATTGTCATTTCCCTCCTTAGAATTATTTTTATCAAGTAAAATACTTTATATTACTCAAGCTGTTTTTTATTATATTCAATGCAAATTTCAAATAATATTTAGAAGATAAAATTGTTAATCATTTACACACACACATTCCTGAATTAAAAAATTACTACATATTAAAAATGGAAACATTTCAGGAAATGAAATAATTATAATAAAGAGAAATCATTGCAATGTTTCATACAAATTCCATTTAAAAAGCAGTAAATTTTTTTTAACAAAAATATATATTTATCAGGGTTTAATTTCATGAACTTGAAAAATGTTCCCTTACAATAAATTGCCTTAATTGCTTCCCATTATCGCAATTGCCATTAAATAGAATATAATCTTGATAGAAAATATTACAAGATACGTTTGTTTATGCATAATTTAAAGCAATAATAAAATCTACATTCTCCTTTGGTGCCCATGTTACGGAAATGTAATAAGTAAAGCTCAGAAAGAGCATTTTAATCCTTTTAATTTAACAGGTTGTTAATATATTGAGTCAATAGCTTTGAATTTACTATATTTTTCTTTCTTTTTTTTTTTTTAATTTTTTACTAACCTTTCTTTCACATTTTACAAATTAATATGTTTGTAACTAAAATTAAAGTTATTTTGCACATACTAACGTTTTTCTTAGTTATATATCATAACATTACTTTAAACAATTAAAATATTCTAAAAATATTTAAAAATATTACTTTTAAAATATTATAAAATATTTGCTATATAACCATAAAGTCATTTAAAAAAGAACACTCATTTGCTTCTTGTATTGTTGAAGACCAATATGAGTAAAGCAGAATTTATGTTCGTAGAATTTATGCTCTGTTGATCAATGGAGATTCCATATTCATAATTGTTCAGAGATCAATGTTTAAAGGTTTCTTGGTACTTCTCTGGCAATACGTGAAGCAGTTTATTAAACGAATTTAATTTCCGAAAATATTCGAGATAATTGGTAAAAAAAAACCTCATTATAGTATAGGTAAATTGCTCTAGCAAATCATTAATTTATCCACATATAAATATGTATTATTATTTAAAAAAAATTACTTTTAATCTCTCATACACATACAATTTAAGTTCTAGCATACAGAGTACAGATTTAAAAAAAATATTTATTTATTAAGAAAATATATAGCACTTTTCTTTATTTTATAAATTTATTTAAATATTTATAGAACATTTGCTTATCAAGATATAGATATTTTTGTAATAAATAATATTCTATAGGTATTTAAATAAATTTGCTTTAAAAAAGTTACCAATTAAAAAATCACTTTTTATCTCTTCTATACAATGCATACACAATTTAAGTTATAGCATAGAGAAAACAGATTTTTTAAAAATATTTTACATTTATTATGAAAGCAGAAGATTTATAGATATTCAATTAAATTTGCTTTAAAAAATACCAATGAATAGTTTATGAAAAAAATAAAGCACTTATAATTTATACGTTTAATCTTATATTACGGAAGGTACACCCGTAAGATGAAAAATTAATGATATTACTAAATTATAATACATTAACTATCACAGGCGTTTGTTTCAGTTAACTCAATTACTCCATTACTAAAAATAAGAGTATTTTGACTTCTCAAGAATTTAATATTAAATTAAGCTTTTTAACAGAATCATAATAAAATTTATTGCTTATATTAAATTGCAATTATCATCATAAATATATTTTTTAAAATATAAAACTAAATTGTTTACAACAGAACTAAAATATTTATATTTTGCATTTAATTTTATAACACTACTAAATTATAACTAACTATTTAACTAATTATTTTAACTAATTATTATTAACTAACTTTATAAGTTGCATCTATTCATATTAAAATATCAGATTATCATAAAGAAAAGAAGTCACAAATGAAATTTTGGATATATTTCTCGCAATGTTAGTAATGTATGTAATAAATTAAAGAAGAGTTTCATAGGAGTAAAAGTTTTTATCATGCTCGAATTCTGAATTTTTAAGCTATTTATGATGATGTACGAAACAATTTTGTCATTATCTGAAATTTTTTTATTATTTATATTTGACAGCATGCATTTCAGCAGTACAGCTGGAATTTCTTAAAAAAGAATGATAATCCTGTATAAAATATACTAATAATATAGAGTATTCATATTTGCCACCAATAGCAATTTCCTCTTTATTCTGGAGAAATAAAAAAAAACTATCTTTACTTAATTATTAATAATAATAAAAAACATTTAAATTATCCTTACCTATTTAAACTAACCATAAAGTGGATGTTATGATTTATTTATTGCTTGCATAAACAATCAAATATTAATAAATATTAATATTTAATGTGCTTTACATGCTACACGAAATAAATTTATCTTTACTTAATGATTAATAAGTATTTATTTTTAATAGCTGTATCAAGAGAGACAAATCTCCAATAATATATGAAATAACTAATCCCACTAAGATATTGTCTAAAACGTCTTTCCAAATGCTCACTGAAGATCTAATCCCACTGACAAATTTACTTGTTTTTGATTGGTGGACAAAATTGTATATTCAACATTATTGGTGAAAGCGATTATTTGCTTAACTCACAAACCAATCATAAGTAAAATAAAGTAACATAGACATGATCTAAACTGCAACGAAAAAAACAACCACTTTATGGTTTAAAAACACAATTTTTTTTTAATATTTTTTATTAGATATAAGTAAGTATATTTCATAATATGTAGCTTTATCATTTTATCTTCTAACAAACATTTATATGCATGATTTTTAATCCAAAAAAGTGCTCTTCTCTTAGGTAATGTATGAGGACTTCCTTTCACGCTCACCGGATGTGGAAGATAGCACTTTTCTGAAAGTTAATTGCTCAGTCAGAAAGGATTAACAGCAGATGGTAAGATGTTTTTGAAGTAAGCAGGTGTTCATTAAAATAGAAAATTGTTTTTTTTATTTTATTAAAAGACATACATGTATTAATTAATTTTTGAATAATCAGCTTTAACAGTAAACAATACTTCAATCGTTTTGTTTCAATTCAACAAGATCGCCTCAAACTATAATTAAAGATTCACGCTAACGGTTTGTTCTCTCACTATATTTTGTGAAGCTCTCGTATCATATCTCCTGATCCTGATTTATATCAAACAATAACTGATTGTCCAATGTTTATCCGTAAAATAATGAAAGCATACAAATAAAAACTGTCCATAGAATCATACACTGTAATCTAGAATAAAAGTTTAAAAAAATGGTGATAAATTTACGAATGAGATAAAAATAAAAATAATTCCTTAATCATGTATTCTTATAAGAACTAAAAAATGATAAATGTGATATTTACAAAAAATTCAAATTATTATTTTTATAGGAAATCAAATGTATAATTATAATTTTCCGTTTTTTCATATAAACTCAGTAACCTGAAAACTATTTACAAGACAAGAAAACAATAATTCATACTTGGTATTATCGCTAAAAATATCTTGAAAGGAATTTTAAAGTCATTCATTATATTCTCTCAAGCAAAAAAATTTCAAACTGAATATCCGATTCAATAAACAATCATGAAATTTAATTATAAATAAATAACAATTAATGGAATTCTACTTGCTTCGTGGAAAAATGTTTTTCTTTTCATTAAAAACACAATTTAAAAGAAATAAATAAAACAAAGACATTCTTAAGAATAAATTTTCCGAATTTGAAGTTGCAGCTGTCTGAGTATGATTTATATACATTTCAACTTCAAATTTAACTATGATTTATGTTTTTAATCACGTTTTCAACAACAAATTGAAAAAAGGCAATTTCAACTACAAATTTAACTGTGATTTATATTTTTAATCCTTAAAAAAGAAAAAAATCATCAATTTATTTTTATTCCAAGGGAAAAAAAAAAAAAAAAAGATTTCTAAACTGGGAGAAACTTTAGTCGGAAAAAACACCCCTTCCCTGAAGTACCCCTGGCGACTTTTCCAGAAGAGCTGGAAAATGTTTCCGATAAGAAACATTTTGACGTTTTAATGTTTTTCATCCACCTCTAGAGGGCAAGCGATGAAAGAGACAAGTATCACCAAAAATGCCATGAATCACTGTCATTTTTTATTCTTTTTCTCTTGGAAATATATTCTTTCCGACTTTTGTAGTTAAGACAAGAAAATCGTACAAAAACTAAAATTACCTAAAAGACAAGAACCAAAAAAATAAATAAATAAAAAAGTAGTTTTTCCGTATTTTTTTGCTGTCAAAGCCATTGTATGTTAATGAATTTCAGAAAATAATTCTTACTTGCAAAAATAAAGTTTTTTGTGTAAAAAAAAAACGTCTTTTTTTTTTTTACTTTTTATAGGTTGAATTTTACTAGTTTAAAATTGCTAATAAAATAAATTTATTAATTAAACAAATTCTTTTTTGTATAATGTATAAATTTAATTCGTCGTTCCATATTTTTAATATTTTTTCTATGAGATACTCACTAGTATACGGTAATTAATTTTTTACTATTCTTAACTGCTGTTAGTGATAGAACTAAAAGTCTTACAAACAATTTTTATATTAAATAATTTGCACTCATTTCTCCTAATGTGTAGCTATCTAAAGTTATTATCATTTGACTGAAAATAACCCGCTTTCACTATTGTAAATTGAATATTCTCGGTTATTAGACGTTTACTCATCAGAAAATAACTTTACACACAATTGAATAAAGAATGAATTGACATCAATAATGTGAACATACAGATTTAAGCCAAGATACACACACTGGCATGAAAGCACAAAGCATTAATTTATACATAACACAAACGACTTGTTATTGTAATTAACTATTATTAGAGAAATGCCAACCGTACTAACAACTTCCATGATATCCTTAAAGTGCATTTCTATATAAGATAAAAATACATAAAATAAAAAATATATTTTTTTATGGTTTTTTACAATAGCAGGTTATTACACAGTTATAAAATGATCTTTTACTGAGTATTACATAAATATCAGTATATAACTATTTGAATGACTATTACATTTAGAACAATCTAAATCGAATCCAATAACTAGTAAATTTAGGTATTTGTTACTGAGATTTATGAGTAATTTTAATATCAACTACTCATAAATCTGAGATTATTTTTTTAGAACAAATTTGAGATTATTTTAAATACTCTCTCATACTAGAAACAAGAAAAAGGGGTGTGTTAAGTTTAAATATTAAGAATGCATTTTAATCCCTTAGAACAAATTTATTTTATATATGTTTATATAAATAGAATCTCACAATTAGAATTATTAACATTTATATCTACATAATTTGATTTCCATGTAGTTACGAGACAATTTTATAAAAAGCATAGAAATGCAATGTAGAGCAATAATCAAGGGAAAAGAAATACACGAAAAATATTATTTGTTACATGTTTTCATTATTCTTATGTATAAATGCGTTGTTTCATTATTTTCAGGAAAAAAAGGAACTAATGTTTTTCGTGTATTTAATACTTTCTCTTGAAAAAAAAAAAAACCACTTAACAAAACATTCTATAAAATATTCACATTTAATGATTAATGACATCACTACAAGTTCTATTGCATTATTAATAATTATGAGAAATAAAAATAACTATATCACATTTTCAGTATTCATGCTTCTCTGATGTGTAATGTAACATGATTTTATATATATATATATATATATATATATATATATATCGTTAATCTGCGCTTTAGGTCCCCTACTCTGCCAACTTGGCGATAAATGCACCAAGCGTGGTAAACCGGACGTTTTTATACCCAATGAGCTCTTTATGGCAACCTCCGTAGGAAATAATTTGCGTTTTTTTGCGCATGCTCATTAATTGGTTTTTTTTCTTTTAGCATTTTTATTGGTCGTTAATTGGTTTCAGTTTGAAAAATCGGTCATTTTCATTGGTTGCTGATTAGTTAAAAATCGTATTCCAGTATCGCCATGGCAACAGCGTTTTTGAAAACCCGCCAAGTACGGGACCCACAGCACACTTTCGCCAAGTTGGCGAGTAGGGGACCTAAAGCGCATTTTCACCATATATATATATATATATATAACTGTATTTCTTTTTCTTCAGTTCTCATTAGAATTCAACTCCATCTACTTTGTTTATTTTTATAAATTAGTTAACAATTAGTATTTTTAAATTTAACAATATAGATATATTCTAAAATTATAAAATATTATGAAAGTTCGATATGCACTAACTATTTAGCATGCATGTAAAAATAAAAAAAAACATCTTATTTAAATATAATTCTTTTTACATAACTGAAGAAACTTAAAGGAAAATAATACAGTTAAATGAGGATTAAATGCACAGAAGAAAATCTAAGGCAGTTGGAAAATGGTTCCTTATTTTCATATACGTTATTAACATTATTTTTTTATCAAAACACAAATTTAAAATTTCTCTAATGTGTGTTTTATTCATCTAGTTAAGCAAAAAGAGAAACAAAAAAATTACAAAATAATTAAAAATGTACCGCATCTTCCATAAATTTAAAATTTAACAATATTAGTTTGGAAATAAACAATTAACAATTTAGATTAAATAAAAAGAATGAAATAATTCAACTGAATAGTTAATTTATTATTTAAAAATATCTGTGTGAAAACATGTAATAACTGCTTTACATAAAATCATCATAGAAGATCAAATATACAATAGAGATGCCTAATATGGTAGTACGGATTATTAGACCTTTTGTTAACTTTGTAAAAAAATTTTTACATTTTTCAATACAATAAATTTAAATTCAAATTAAAAAATAAAATTGCAAGGAAATCATAAGAAAGTGATACGCGTCTAGATTTAAAATAATCAGTTAAAAAATGCCTTTCATGTTTACCGACTGATTAAAGCTGAAATATTAGGATAATTTATTTGATGCTGTCATCTCCTTTACATAATTTATTTTGGCGTAAACTTAATGTTTGATTCCCAAAGTAATATTTTGTGGAATGAGTAAGATTTATATATCGTTGGTATAGTTTACGACTCACTGACAATCTCAATATATATATATATATATATATATATATATATATATATTTGTGTGTGTAGTTTTTCCCTGTTTAAGTTTTATATAATGTAAATATTTATTTAACCCACAGATCTAAATATATAAATTTCTCTTTGTACTTATATTTCCTAAAATAAAATAAAAATCTTATAGTTTTATGAACACCAATGTTTTAAATATTGTAGGACTTGAAAAATATAATTTTTTCTATTGGCAAAACAAATTTAATTTTGGTATATTTCTTATAATTTCTGGTATTTAATTTTCATTTCATATTTTTTTTATAATCTTCAGGAGTTGCTCTTCATAAAAAAAAGAACTATTAAAAATTATTTTTTTGTCCTTATTAAACACTTGAATTGTATATAGCTCTTGAATTTTAAATAACTAATGAAAGAAAAATATTTAATGAAAAATTTCTACCAAAATCAGGTATAAATTATCAATTTATTTTTCAGTCACGTTTTGCAAAATATTTCGGTAAATGTTTCAGAGTAGAAATCCTGAAACTTTTCATTATTGTGATGTATATTAAAGAAGAAAGCTTTTCGCTAACTCATATTTAATGCTATCTTGCAGTCATTGGAATATAATATCTGTCATTCAACAAACTATTTTGAAGAGTTGTAATGTAGTATATGAATAACAATAGAATTCACATCCTCAACCTGCTATCTTTAATGTTTAACTACACTGAAAATTTACATTACTATAACGATAAAATGAAAATATATGCAATTATAATGCGATGTATGAAGATTAAAATGCGTACGCTTTCTGAATCTGCTGACAATAATGTGTTGTGCAATTTATGTGCTTTTCATTTTGATGCTACCGTTAACTCTTAGGTTTAATGCTCAACAGTTCGTGGAACTGGTTTCTACTTGAAGCATGAAAAAATATTTTCTAAATTTTAAAATTTTTAGTATAAATTTCATGTTGTATATTACTATCTAATTACTCCTCTTATAAAAAAAATTAAAGTTAAAAAGGCAAATAAATGATTGAAGAGGAATAAATCAAAATCAATAAATTTTTAATATTTTGTTATTTGAGTTCAACTTCCATTTTCAGGTTTGATGTTTGGACTATTTTGGAATTTAATTTACTCTTATTAGTTCCTGGTCGAATCAATCCTTATATGAAAAAATTGTAAAAACTTTAGTGAGAAAATAATAAACATTCATGATTCTGAAATTTTCAATTAAGCTCAGAGAGAAATATTTCTGATAGAGAAATGCATTTAAAAATATCACTTTCCTCGAAATTGAACTTTTAAAGTGGAATATCACATTTGTGACAAAGTTTCAAAAATATATTTCACAATAGTTGTTTTAGAGTTTCGTTAATTTCGCAATATTTATTTTAACAAATGTATAATTTAAAAGAAGAATCAATTTTTGACTTATATACATACAGTATTCAGAGAACAGAAACCTCTATTTTGATATCGTGTTAGTCAAAATATATTATTTTATCTTTTAACATACGATTTGTCCCAAGGAATTGTCTTACTTGTCCAGACAGAAATTTTATAGTTTGCTGATATTTTTGATATATATTTTGGATCTTGGATCTAATGTATTTAACAAAGTGTCGGCCTGCAAAGCAGGCCCTTACTTCTTCATCTGTGATAGTTCCTTAGAACGGAGAACTTGGCGTTTAATTACGGCGGAGCGCTTATGTCATATATATATATATAATTTTCGTAATCAAATATTTTATTTCTTTTGAATACTTTTATTAAAAAAAAATTAAAATTTCTACACAATAGTATCTAAAAAATATGTAGTTTTAAATAATTACTTAAATGTAGCTCCCGAGTTCCAGTTTGCTTGGTCTCTGGATTAATACGCTTTTATGAGGATTTCACATAAAAGACAAGGATTTTACTTAAAAGGAAAAAATTAGGAAAAAAAATCAATCTTCTCTAAAATCATTGAGAAAAAAAATGTTTATTTAAAAAAAAAATAATAAATAAATAAATAAAATAAAAAAAATTGAATTTAAACATTTTATTTGACGAAGGAGGGTTTGACTTTATGATATATAGGTTCAAAATATTAAAATTATTTCAATGATAAAAAACGAGATTTTTTAATTTTATTTTGAAATAAGCAACATTACATTTTTATCGAGTTAACTCTGTTTATACCTTTCTAAGATAATTATTCATAATATTTTTATTGATTATCTATTCTACTTAAAATATTAATTTAAATGACAATAATTTATATTAAAATATAATTATGAAATAAGGGGTTAATTTATAAAACTTATGCTTCATAAAAACTATTTTTATCTTTGATTCATGTGGGAACCGAGAAGTATGAGACCTCTAAAATAATTATTTTTAAGAAAACTATTTCTAATTTCAACAATCCAAGTTCGGCAACAGAGACGTTTATTTACACAAACCCGCCGCGAAATCGCGCCAAGCAAATATATTTCACATCAATCAGACAAAGAAGCGTGCTGTAATCAAATACATCTGAACCCTTGGTCAGGGAGTGAATCAGCCATTAGGTCACATCTCCGCTTTTTCGAAATTATTTCTTGCCCGTTATGGTAGAAAACAGAAATACGGAGCAGACGATTTCCAGCCACCTGTCTCGTCACCCCCTCCCATTTTTATTCGATTTTAGCGCACCCTGGTGGCCAAAGTACACCGGTCGATTTCTGTTAGAATTTTCTTCTGTCAGTAGATCTCTTGAGCTCTGAGGATTTGGAAGAGATAAGAGAACAATTTTCTAATTTTGATTATTTTTTTGTTGAAACTATCTCCTTCACGAACTAAATGGCTGAAAACCGTGCTACCAAATCTGGATTAGCAGCTGAAGCTCACAGCAAGGTATTAGATGAATAATATTTGCGTATTTTATCGATTGTCTTACTGATCAGGGCGTTGGACGAAATTTTTAGAAGTCTTCTTTCTTGATTTATACTACTAAATAACTTATTTAGAACCTAAGTTCTTAACTTTGAAATGAATATATTTTCATCTTAAATTATGTATTAAATTTTTCTTATCATTAATTTTTTTTTTTTGCCTTGTATGGCTTTGCATGAAAAATTGAATTAATGGTTAACAAACCTGAATTTTGTTAATTTTCATAACATTTAAATGCAAAGCGACTGTTAGGATTATTATTCATTTAATAAATGGATTGAGTAACGAAAATAAATTCCTCTGATTTTTTTTGTAGGCATTTTCTCAGTGGTAAAATTTTGAAAATATTTAAGCATATGTTATGATTTTATTTAAAAAACTAAGATTCTAATTAAAATCATTTTAATTCTAGATTTTAAATTTACCAAAAATATCTTTCTGTCCGTAACTTTGTATATTTAATAATATGTGTTAAGATGTTGCAGTTTATTTTACAAAATGTGTCTTTGTATTTACGTAAAGTTTTTAAAGAATTTTTTTTAGTAAAGTTTTTGAACTTTTCGAAATATATCTGTTTTTGAAAAAAATTATTGAAATAGTTAATATTTTGGTAAATTTAAACATTCTAATATAAAAGCCTTTTTAATAATATTTAGTTTTATAAATATCATGGCTAAATAATGTTCGAAGAAGGATATCAAAATTCAGTTTTTTATAAAATTCTTATTAGAATTTTTATATTGTGAAGCTTATAATTACATATTAGATAGGGTTTCTGAATTTAAGAATTTAGCAATCACGTATACATCCATCCACATTTTCGCCATTAAATTATAATATACTCCCTTGAATTTAATTTACAAAACAAATTCGATAATCTTGTGAATCTTATTCCTAGCTATCAGTTTTTCTGTAATATCATTAAAAGTGAATTTTATATCATCACATTTTATTCGATTTTTGACAGTTTGGCGGACAAACATTGCCAGATTCCATTTATCAAATCCCCGGACTTCCGTGTCTAAAAATAACCTAGATAGCCGCAGACTAGAAAAATGTCACGATTTAACCAATAATTGATTAAATAAATAAAAACCATAATTTTTGCATTTAATGACATGTTTTGATTAGATTATTTTCATTTTACTATTTTTAAGGCTATACAGTCATGAAATTTTCTCAAGAAACTATCCTCTTTATATCAAATTTATTAAATTCACTGAAATCAATTTTCAATATTTAAGAGTAAATTCTTTTAAATGAAATGTATTTAGATATCGCATATGACTATTTTTTAAATTAAATTAACCGAAATTTTATAAATACAGTAATTATAAAGTTAATTGTTGTGCAAAATTACAAAACAAGATAATAAATTGAGATAATAATTATAAAAAATTAAACATTTAATTAATCTTAACCAGAACAATCTTAAGACTTCAATTGTATCCAATTAAAACTAATATATAATTTAGGGCAAAATCACTTGTAAATTTTAGGACTCTTAAACAAATTTTTATAATACATCGCAAACTTTTTTAGAATTTAGGACTCATTCAGTTAAAAGAGAAAGTTCGACTTTTCGTTAGAGATCTTTTATAGAAACAGTCCATTTTAACATAAATATGACATCCAAATTTGAACCTGAAATTTGAAATTTCTAGAATGGGATTAAAATATTTGGCAATCTTGTATTTAAAAGGCTGGTGCTAACGATATTTCAAATGTACTAGGTTTTAAAAATTAATAGTTCGAAACATTGCTTCTGATGGAAATTAATTTTGTATTTAAAAATATAAATACTAAATTTTAAAATTTATATAAATGGATAGATTGTAATTAGTCTTGTAATTGTTTATTATGCATTCGAATAAAATTTTAATGACAAATAATTGTCTAAATCAATTCTTAATTGATTTACTAGTTGCAAAAAATTATATTTATTGACAACTTAATCGAAAAGCAAAAAACTTAAATTTTAGGAATTAAAACAGTATTGTAACAACATGGAGAGACATCAATATAAAAGCGATATATTATTAATAATAGTTAAACCATTAACTTAGAAAACTTGAAAAACTCAAACGTTTGGACATGAACAAAGATGCTTAAAGATCAACGAATTAATTTTTTTTTTAGCACATTTAACGTTTTACTGAATTCCTCGCCGCCTACGCAGCGGAAGGTTAAGAAAACCCGTTCTTTTTCGCGCCATTTCTTGTAAGCCGGATGAAGAAATATCCTCTGTTTTTTTTTTTTTTTTTTCAATTTTATTTGCTGCACAACTTTCATTTTTAATGCTTGGACGTCCAACTGTGGCACTGGAACAGTCACGTGTGTGTGCATTTTGAACTACGCAACCTTGTCTGTGATTTGCAAGTGTTGCCACTCCTATTGGAATTTATCGTATATCGTGAGGCAAGTACAATAAAATAGAATTTATAGTCGTCTGATGTCACATGAATTTGAGCCAATGAGAAAATCTTTATATTTATCATTGATTTTCAATGACATAAGAGAAAATTTAATAAATGTCATGTTATTGAAGTTTTGCTTGCGAAATGAATCTATTTTTGAATATTTTAATGACTGAATATATAATGATACTTCTGTGAAAAAAATATTTAAATCTACTTTATTATGATAAAATTTTTCTAAACTGAGTATTTTTTCGAGAATTGTAATAAAATTTAGAATCGCTAAAACAATAGAAAATAAATTCAATAAAATTACGAAATTTTGATTAAAAAATGTAACTACATAACTGTTTTCTACTTCAGCTGGGGAATATTGTGGTGAAAGTAATTATACAGAGAATAATATATTGAGAAGTGATTTAAAATTTTTTCTTATTTTCCCAAAATAATAAAGAAAATAATCCAAAGTATTAAAAAGGTATTTAAAAATAACGACACATTTTGTTTACTAAAATTTGAATAATCTAAATGTAAAAGAAATGAACTTTGATCGTTTCTTTAAATAAAAAAAGTGTTTTCAAAGGGAAAGAAATAGAATTGGAATATGGAAAGAAATTAAAAACTTGTGATTAATAAATGAAGAAAACTAATTAAACTAGAAGTGCAAAAAATTAATTGCATTTTACAAAAATTAAGCTTGATTTTTTTAACCTCAAACATAAAATTTTCATATGGATTAAAATTAACATTTATTTTACAAATATTATATTAAATTTTGCAATTTTATGTCATATAGTTAGCTTTAAGCTATTGCATTAAGAAATGAATGGTTACACTTATGGTTATTTTTTATTAACTATCTGAATAAGGAAGTACAGTTAAGCTTTTACTTTAATCAAACACACTCAGATTAATTATGTAGGATCTGTAATAAACAAATTGCAGTAATTTCCGGAATGAGTTTTTAGGGATTTGCTAGCGAATACATCCTAGAATTACTGTAATTGCATAAAAGCTAGTAACCAATTAGCTAAAAGAATTTTTGTGTTTAAATTATCATTCTTCAACGTATACGTTACATAGCTGTACACATTACAAATTTGAAAAAGTGTATTATATTGCTACGGTAGATTAACACAAAGAAAATTCATTTTTTTTAATTCCAAAAATCGAATTTAAAGTTTGGTCGCAGTATTAATCTTCCTTTAAAATATCAAGACAAAAATTATATATTTTAAATTTAAATATTTAAATAGTCAGAAGAATTTCAAGCAATTATTGATAGTCTTTGCCTGAACAATCGATTGATAAAGGAGTTTCGTATATCGATATACAGGAAACAACATAATTTTAAACTCGTCTGAGAAATTTTAAACTTAATTTCTAGATAAATTTTGTTGAATCTTTTATAATATGATTGGCATTTAAAGCCTCAATCCTTTTTTATGATTGACGTTTCATTTTTGGTTTAAATAAGATTATAATTTTATCAATTGATGCTGTAAACTGTTACATAATACTGATGTAAGCGAGCCTCGGATTGTACCTTAAGGTTTAACAAGTTTGGAATATTCTTTTCATCACCAAGCGCTTCGTAATTTTGAACTAGGGTCAGGTGATGAGATCACACCTGAGCTGGCACCTTCCTTTCAACATCTACACTAAACCAATGGAAGGACTTTGAAAGTCACAGATTAACGTGGGTACGTCCCCTACCCACGGAGCTCCAGCAAACCAGTGAGGGAGAATGTGGTCACCCTCCCAATCAATGCCAGTGGCAAATGAGGCTTCACTTTGCTAATCTTAACGAGAAGTCGTTTTAAGCTACTGAGCTCTTTAAATTGTTACATATGAAGTTAAAACCGCAAGAAAAATGAAATTCGCCTGCTCTTTGTTAATCCGAAATTCCTTCTTGACCTGATTCGAATTTTGCCGAACCTATAGACAGACACACATGGACGGTCACTATTCAGAAACTGATTCTATTCGGTTATTCAAAAATTCATTTGAAACTGATACGATTCAGAAACACCCAGAGTGAAATTTAATTTTGAAACTGACTGGTTTGTACGGTGATATTCAGTTCAGCACTTATTGTAATCAGTTCTTGTTTTGAGTAAGAATGTTTGCAGTTGTTGGAATCAATATTGAAACCACAAGTCGCTTTAAAATTCTTAAAGTAAAGAATAAACTAAGCCTAATCACACACATACACTTTTACCATGTTTTGGGCTTCACTTGAACAGTTTGAGGACACGAATTTCATTACAGATATTGTATTGAAAAATTAAAAATCTACATTAAAGTGTGGATCATAGGAAAATTAATGTATAAAAAATGATCCTAGACAAATTAACAGATTCCCGTCAAAGATAGGGAAAAACATTATTGTATTTTAAACAACTGTATTTGTTCAAACAACTTTTTTGCATTTAAAGGCAAATGTCACCTCATGAATATATTTTAAACCATATTCTAAAGATATTTAATATTACTGATTTTTTTTTTTAATTTTTTATAAAATGTAATAATTTGAGAACAAACCAATGTATCTATTATTATATATATTAATAATAGGATAAGTTTTTTCATTTAAATGAAAATGGTACTGAGAGAATGATGGTGATGAGATCAAAAAATAGGATTCTGATGTTTGGAGGTTATTAAGAATAGAGGAGTTCCTCTCCCTATTCTTAATAATATCACAACCAATAAAGAAATTCGAAAATGTGACCGTTTCTTTAAAACTTTTAGCAGTATTTGAAATGCGTCCAAAACTAGTAAGATAATTTAATAATAATGAGGAAAATGATGGATTCACGAAATTAAAATTTTAACCTCTTCTCTTTAATTTATAAATTAGTCATATAATATTTTCTGTATTATCAAAATTAAAAATCTAGTAATTTATATTAATCATGAACACTTAATCAGTAAATGGATTATCCTATAAGTACATAAATAAGCTGCTAGGTAATTGTAATTCAGTTCAATAAAACATGGATTCGATTTTTAACAAGTTTATATTTATGCATAACTAATATCTAAAATCACGTTTATAATTATCTTAATATAATTATTTAATGTATATAATTTTAAACGATTCAAATAGTCTCATAAATTACTTAAATAAACTAATAAACCTGTGAGAAATTATTATTTTTAAAGAATTAAGCGAACACACAACATAAATTACATTTATGGAAATATTTTCTTATTAAGTAAACTTTAAATTCATATTTTCAGTTTAAAATTTTTCTTGATATTTAAATTCAATAATATGCAATTAATACGATAGAATTTTTACTTTTGTCATCGCTAAGAGAAGACAAACCAACATCTACATAGTTATTTTTTTCCTCTGCGGTTGCGGATTTTTAATATTTATGTTGCTCTTCTACATTTTTGCGAAACGTTGTAACACAAATACTATTTTTTTGTTACTTCATGTGTATGCAGGATCGTGACGTTTTCTAAGCTTAGAGTTTTAGGCACAACGGTAAGTCAGTTGTAAATAATGCTGTTGACGCTTATTTAAAGAACCGAAGTTTTTCCCGTCAGCTGTGTTTATCAGCACAAATATTTAGGGTCATTTAGTCTGTCAAAGTGAATAAAATATTGCTCTAAGTTCGAACATAATCTTTTCTGTATTTTTTATGTATCTACAAATATCAAAAAAGTTAAATATTTATATCTTGAAGAATCTCAGACGTTTGTATGTGGGAAATTGTTCAAATTCTTAAACCTGGATAGAAATTTAACGGAGCATTTGCATTATCTCAGAGGAAAATTTGAAAGTAACACATGAGACCTTCGTCAAATTATTATAACTAGGTAAAATAAAAAATAAAAATATTTGCATAAAATAAATAGAATAATCTGTATTAATAAAATATTGAAAATTAAGAAAAGGTTGGGAAAAATAGGAATGATAAAATTTTAAACATTAAGACATCAATAATTTTTATGCTATAAAAATGGTTTTGAATTCGCATTTTTCTTTAGTTATATAAAAATATCGTTTCAAGATTAAAAATTTCTAGTTTCAAATATTAAAGACTATGTTTATGTTTTCGCGTGAAAAAATTAAATGTAAGTAAAATAGAGAAGCATTAATTTTGAAATAAAAGAATATTTACTTAAAAAATTCTCCTTTTTTCATTATGTATCACATTTCGTAGGCCTGCCGGTTGTAATAAAATTATGACCTTCACAATACCAATAATATTCTAATGGAACTAATGCTCATCCCTTAAAATCTCTTTTCCCGCCAATATTTTCTTTCTCTGGTTGCTGGAAAAATATACCACTCTCATTTCCTTTTTGACAGACGACGAAAAAAAAAAAAAAAATTGCCTACCATGTGAGCAAATACAGAGAGAGAGGCCTGAGAAGTAAAGGAAGTTCCAAGCGTTCCATATCTCTCTCTGACGTAATGCCATACAAGTAGCTTTCCTTGCAATCGCTCATGGAATATTTTTTAAAACATGTGACGTCATAGGGTCAAGGAAATGCAGCAACTTGGGAGAGGTATAGCTTTGGTCAGTAGGTCGAGCTATTAGTTTGGAGTGTCAAAAATCATCACCAACTGTTTCCATATTTGTTTATAATTTGCTTTTAACTGTTCTGAGCACTTAATTCTTGTGTATTTGGGGCATGGAACTTAAAGGAATAAATAAAGTTTAGCACAAAATTGTCTTTATTTCACGGCATAAATTAATGCACTGGTTTCATCAGTGTTTTCCGAAACTGACATTTCTGTGCAAGCAGGTTAAAATGTTGTCTTCTAAATCACCAGATAGAATTTATATATGTAATTATTTATAATATGTGTGTGCCTAAAATTATGATAAGGAAATGATGCAGGACTTAATTTATATTATCTCAAAGAAACTGAAAAAAAAAAAAAAAAAAAAAAAAAAACTTAATTTTTCCTTCACATACTGGTTGCTTGATGTTCTGTATTTATCGGTAATGCGTATACTAATTTTAACAAATACATGATTTGGTAAAAAAAATATTTTTATTGCAAAAGTTCCAAATTTATGTATAAAACATCGCATTACACATAAATTCACTAAATTTAATATTTTTATGGGATCGATCGTAAAAATGTTGGCCAAACTGATTATTTTCTAAATTTCTTCTCTATTAAGTTACAGAAAAAAAGTAGTATTTTCACTTTTGGAAACCGGAAAAGGGAAGCAAAAATATTCTAAATTTGGCGATGAACAGAAATTGTTTTTGAGGTTTATCATAAATTTTTCTTTGGTTTTAATAAAGAATTTCTGATGTTTTGCTTAAAAATAAGCTAAAACATACTAATCATATTATATTTTAGTCAAATCAAGTACGAAACAGGATAATGTTTATGTTAATTACAATTTCAGTAACTTGATAATTTTATTTTTCATTAACCTTAAAGTTGTCCTTAATTATGAAAAATCACTAATATGCTCAATAGAACTGAATTATGTTTAGTAATCTCATCAGTTATACAATTTAGCTAGAATGACTATTACATTTTTCCTTATAGACTATATAGGCACGTAACGACAGAGAAAAGTTAGAAATCATGTGATAAAAATATTAAAGATGCTTATTTGTTGTACCTGATTTTTTGTTCTAATTGCATAAGTAATAAAAAATATTATGAAGATGTAACTCAATTATTTGTCTTAACAATAAAACTTTAAAGTAAGTTGATTATATATTTGATAATGTGGTTATATATGCTACGACCTAAACCACTAACATTCGTTCAAAACAATTTTGTTGGATTTCAGACATGTTTATTTTCATTTAAATAATACAAATTTTGAATATACTAATGCTTAAATACTTGAAGTTCTGAGTCTATTTTAAGCCTGGCATTTCGATTGCTCTTATATGGCAAACAATGACGGTCAGTCTTTCATTTTTATTGTGCCATTTGATTAGATATAACTCCCCTAGTGACTACATAATGTCCTCTAAGTTAAATTTTAAATAATTAAAATATTGCACTTAAGACTGGAAGAAAATTGAAAGTTTATAGCATCGAATAAGACTAAAAAGAAATGTTCCATTATAAAAAAAAATGTTTGAGTTCGTCATAAAAATTCAATAGAGTAAATTAATATTACATATTACCCAAACATATCAGTTTATAAAAAAACATTAAGATCGCTACTTAAACTATATTGGTAAAATGGTATTTATAAAGAAACTTTCAACAAATAAGAGAATAAAATATGAGTCAATAAAAAAAACGGAGAGTACAAATAAGAAAATGATATATTTGTAAAAGAAAAAATTTTCTTCCCTGCTTCTATTTTCTGAATAGTAAAAGTCAGCCTCCATTTTTTTGATTCATACTAGATTATTTTACTATTAATATTAACAGAAAATAAGAATAAATTAACGTTTAGAAGATTAACTGCTAGGAGATTAAAATTTCCTCCAATACTATTAAGTCCATGTTCGAGCATAATTTACTGCTTAAATTGGATATGAAAAAATAAATTATTTAATAAATTTAAAGAACATTAAATTTTTAAAATTTATCGATGCATTGATAGTAAAACCTCAGTAGAGCGTTACTTTGAGTGAATGTTTGAAATTTTGCTGAATGGCTTCTTCTCCCACTTAAAATTAACTTTAATTTCTGTGTTTTTATGAATTGCAATGTTTTCAGACACTTCAACTCATAAGCATATTACTGCGCATAAAGATAGTTAAAAATACATTATTTTACTAAACGTTTTTATTCAACGTACTAATAGTATATTTATCATTTATTAATTTTTCATTGTTTAACATTTAATTTTTGTTCTATTCTCTTCACTATCATTTTTTTTTATCTATTTATTGTTCTTTCATTTTATAATCTATTCTGGTAAAGAAATCTATAAAATTTTATCTGTAAATGAAGTAATGATAAAACTACAACATGGATTTCCTTTTTATTTAACTGATTGAGGTTTTTCTGATTATCATTTCATACTATGTGTGCAATGTATGGGTGATAAAATTTCTTCATCCGTCAAATGTTTATTTGCTTATCTTGTAAATTCATTTAGCGGAATGCCGAGAAGGATACGAAAATTGATAAATTTATCGGCGCTTTTTCGGCTTTTCAGATCATCCACACCCTTTACCCAGTGCCTTCAATCGGCCTACACACTTTTAGTTGGCGACGCCCTTTAGCACTTGAAGCCTTTAATAACGGGCTTCCTCTATCATCTTCCGCTCCCTACACATCCGCTAATGAAGCCAGTCATCCTAATGTCATTTCCTATTAGGTACCGAAATGAAATACGGAATAATAAAAACTTTTCTATTACTAAATTTGGTCTAGTGTATTCGATTAAGAGCAGAGATGCCTAATATTTTCTAATTTCGCAGTAAAATGTCTTCAGTTTATTTAAAAAGCGTTAGATGAGAAATAATTTAGCTTATTTAAGTATACAATGTTTTAATGAAAGCTGAAAATAAAACATCTAAAGCTGTTACCCAACCTTTTTTTTTTCACCACTATAATCATTTAATAAAATAATTCAATAAAATATATGTAATATATTAGTTTGGGGAAAAAGTAATCCATTATTTTTTCGGTAGACGTCTGTAGTGATCGATATCTCGTGAGGTATCTGTCAAACAATTTCAGATTTATGCTCGTTGGAAAGGTGACATTTGACACTAAAATATTCTCTTGCGGTTTTTTGTTTGATTAATTCAGTTATGAGTACAAGGTTTTAAAAATAGAAGACAACAAACAGAAAATTCGATGCATTTTCGTTTTTCTTTTATAATGGCGAAAATACTAACCAGGTGGCTAAAATTGTGAAAGGTGTTTATCGTCCTATATATGACTGTAACAACCAGTTACGCACAATTTTGGTTTCGTCGATTCCGTTTGGGTATTTGGATGCTAAAGATGCACCTCGCATGGATACAACATCGTCGAGAATGTCTATAAAATATTAAAAATTATCAAACTTGACAACATGTCAGCAGTCGTAGCTTCGCACAAGACCTAAAAATCTACATGAAAACTGTTTTAAACCTCTTTACAAAGCGAATCTGAAAGTAGTTACAAAAAGTTCACGTAAAAATAATGGATTTCTTTTTCCCCAACCTAATATTTAACAATTCGCAAAACGTGTAAAACAAATTAAAGCATCATTTGTACTTATAGCTAGAGCATCAGAGACTCTAGTGAAGCAAGTCAAGTTTTTTAATGACTATAAACTAATGCTAACTAATGAGCATTCTTGGATCAGAATAAGGGGGGATGTAGTTTAGTTTTATAACAAAATAATATAATTTACATACGTATTCCACGTATTCTTTGTTTGGTAGATTGATCCATTGAGATTCTGAAATGTACCATATAGTTAAATTTCCCGTGTTGGATAGTAAAGTATGATAAAAAGAAAAATGGTTTATTTTCGTTAAATAATCATTTAAAATTTGCTTACATTTCTTAATCGTGGTTTGAACAACTGGATTTACTGAGACTATTGAACGAAAGGAAATTTTACTGTTAACAAAGATACAAAAGTAAGTAGTGGGTATAAAGATTATAACGTATGGTTTTTAAATAAATTACTTAAAAACGTAGAAAAAACAATCATAATAACTTTTTTGTTAACAGAAATTGTGAATTGTACATGCATTATTAGTTATAGTAAATAAAATCTACCAGTAACCTTGAGTTACTTCGAAGATATCAACTTCCTGTCATATTTTTAAATAAGTTTAGTGTAACATCTTTAAAAAATAATAAAATTTCTTTCAACCGTTAAACTGATACTCAAGAATTTCTGTGCATACAATGTTATCTTTTAAGCATTCCAACGTTCCGAAATGTTAGACAAATATTTCCCTTTACAAAGATAGCATGAGAGATAATATTTTAAACAAAATACTTTATGATAGAATAAGGTGGTAAATACATATAGAGGAATGCTGTAATTTATTCAGAATGAGTTTAGTTAAGTTGCAAATAAATTAAATTACTCATTTAAATACAATTTTGATTTAAATTTTAAATAAATGGTTTTTAACTGTGTTCTGTTGTGGTTAATTTCTTTTAACCTTGATGGCACAATATCTACGATTGGATACTTTGAAGAATGAATGAATATTTGTTTAATTTTTGTTCAATCTCTCGTACGCCTACACGCGCATCTTTTAAGAGATAATCGTGACACTTCAGGAAAGTGACGTGATTGTATTCTAGTCATCCGTGTCTTTCATCACGTCTGGCTTTGATGACACATTGATCGTAAATTTCATGGTTAAGCATGTTTAACAGTAAAAGCACTGTAACTGTTTCCATGTACACGTTTAATGAAAATCAAAAGAATTCACTGCGTCTGGATGAAAAATTTGTTTGCGAGAATCTAAAAAACATGCTGAGGAATAAATTTTCGTTCGATTAAACTTTTTACAATGGATTTTTCTGATTCTGGATTTAACTAACAATAAATAACCAGCACTGCAATTAAAATAATTCTAATAAATTTAAATACTGAAGGCATTTTATATTTGAATTGATTTTAAAATTATTTGCTTTATTTTATTGATAACAAATATCTTGACATTTAATATTCTTTCATTTTGATGACTTTTTCATTTGTTCGATTATCTTTAATCTTAATTAAAATTGAAATACCAAACATAATTTCTGAAAGTATAAAACAGTGCACAGAATTCAAAATCGAAGGTTTCCATTTTGCAGTTAAATAAATGTTGAACTGTCAGTGACTACATTTCAATTCTTTTCGAATGATTAAGATTTACTTAAATTTACTTGGCAATTTAATAAAAAATTCGTAAATAGTAACAAAAGTGAGATTCTGTCAAATTCTGAAAAATACCGCAATAATTTATTTTAATTATAAACAAATGAATTGAAAATATTGGTGTTGGCGACTTTAAGGACTTTAGTCACTGTAATCATTGGTAATACATATGATCTGTGAACTTCATAGGAATAGAACATCTAAACAATAAGTAATTATGCTTGTTTAATATAAATAACCAAATAAAACGATTTAAAATTTTGAGAAAAATGTAAAGTATATCAATTTATTATCACCGATTTTACTGAAATTTTTTATTAAATTTTATCTATTTATATTATACATTAAAAAAATAGGATCACACACATTTATTCAATTGTAATTTGTTCATAATTCTTGTTTGTAATTAAGGTTTTACGTGTATTGGCATTGACTAATAATAATAATTTGGACAAATAACAAAAATTACATTAAAAGACTTCTTTCGGAAAATAGAGAGAATAGTGATGCGATATTCGTACCTCATTACATAATGGAAGTTTATTGTAATATACATTTTTCCTTTTTTCAAAATTTAAAATTTACTTAATTTTTACTTTTCATATATAAATAGAATCTGAATTAATTTCTTCAGTTGAAATTTAATTAACTTTAAGCTATGTAACATAAAATAATTTAATAATGTAAGTTTAATAAAATTCAAGTTTCAATCGATATTTTGCTTTTATTGATTTTTAAAAATTATGATTTTAAATGCCTTTAATCAAGTATCAATAAAGTTAACCACTATACTAACCAATTTTCAATGAATAAATAATTAATGACATTGCTTGATTAACAAATTAAAAATGAAGCTGGCAGTTCGTATTTTATTTATTTTCAAAAGGTCAACTGAAACGTATGTCGGGCAAATGTCATAAGAAAAATGAAATATTATGACAGTAGAGCAAATTTTCAACACTAGTGGTATAGTATATTTATTATAAAAGGATTCCTGTAAAGCCATCTGGGTCTTTTATATTTATAACTGAAATTTGATACTGCGTAAAAAAAAAAAAAATCGTTGTACACATTTGATCATCCATTACTCACGGTTCTCAGAGTTCATAAATAGTTGACTGCATTCACATACACCTCACATTATGAAACGCGAGGGAAGTCCGGAAACACAACCACTCAAGAGGGACAGCTGTTTATACAGCAACATCCATCTCATGTTATTCAATATTGACTGGAATTGAACCCGAGACATCTTACTCCAAAAACAATTTATTTTCAGGATAAAATTAAAGATAACTATCTTGATTTATATATACTGAAAAAAATAAAAAGAAAAAAAAATCACTGAATTTCTTAACATATTGAAATAGATTTATTATTAATATTTTGGAAGATTGAAGAATCATTTTGTGAACATTAATGTGAATGTGATAATTTTAAATTTGGTGAGAAAACAATTTTTTTTTTAACAAAATTTATAATTTGGAAATTAACGGGGAACGACTTGTTTGGCCATCAAATATTAATTTTAAAATTAAGATTCTCTGAAATGTTTAAAGAAACTGAGTTCGAAGAATTAAATTTAAATTGTTTAACTACAAAACACAATAGGTTTCCATTGTTGATAGACGAGTACTTCCGATAAATTATTGCAAAAATTATAATTTTTTTATATACTTACTCTCTATAACCATACTTATTTTTAGAATAACAAATATAACATCTGTGTTTCAAAGACATCACTATAGTGGGAATCAAATTTAAAGTTTCGATGAAATATATAGATTCGAATTTCCCATTTTAATTCTTCTCAAAATTATAAGCCTTATATATATAATTTTAAACAATTCAAATATTAAAACATTTGAAATATTAATTTGAACTACATTTCCATAGTTGCTTAACTTTGAGTTGCAACATGTAACAAAAGTATTTGAATAAAAAATTCATAGAAATGGTAGTCCAATTATTTTCAAATGTTGTTTCGAATACATTATTCATTTTCATTCAATTGTTAACAACTGAATCTGACATTTTTAATGATTAAAAAATGTTTAATATTTTAACCAAACAGAGTAGTAGTATTGGAACCTATACAATACATAAGGGAAAACTAGACCCTAGATACAAAAGACTGCTTTAAATGCATTTTAGATAAATATATACAAAGTGTAACGTCATTTAATTAATATTTCAATTAGTATCGATGTCGTCAAAGGATTAATTATAATTCATATAATTCCAATTCAATTATTATAGATCCAATCTAAATATGACCCTGCCTTGGCCAGTCAAACATTACTCTGGATGCAAGAAGTCATGGGTTTAGAAGACATTGACACATCTGGTGACAGGGAGGCTTTCTACCAACTTCTAAAGGATGGCCAAGTTCTATGCAGGTATTTTAAGATCCAAAGTCAATATAAATTAAAAACTTCAGTCAATATATTGACTTTCTTTCAGCCTAAGTCATTGTTTAGTGACTAAAAGTAAGTTTAATTTTCATAAATGTTTAAGGACATGGAAGAGTCTTAACAAATAAATTGTATCATAATGAAAGAGCAAATGAATTTCTGATACATTCCTTATATCTTATCTATACCTTTTACATCAAGAAAAGAGTAAACAATGAAATGTAAGATTTCAGGGCAACAGCAGATGTTCAAGAGACAAGTGACTTCACTATAATTATTGAACAACAACAAATCTCGTAATTTTTTTTTGCCATATTTTTTACTCCTTGTTTTCTAGCAGGGTTAATCATAACTTTTCAGCAATTATTTAAGTAAAGACCTGCTAATGAAAAATATTTAATCTCACTGATTTTAGGCATCCAGCTAAACAATTAGAGATAAGATGTATAAAGAAATTTTAACTGTTCTATTTACAATAATTTACCTTACTGAAATCTACAGTGAAAAGCTTCTAGTAATATTGATCAAATTTAGAAACTATTAAAGGTTTTCTGCAATGCATTTTGAAAAATAAAGTTTTTACAAGAATTTTAAGCTAAAATCACTTTGTCAGCCTATTCATAATCTAAGGAAGATTAAATTGAAACTTTTACTATTTTTCACTAGTTTTAGACCATTCATGTAGAATAACAAATCATGTTTCCTGTATTATTTGATATCAATCACAGAATTGACAGTACTAAGCAAATTCTTTACTTAAAATAGCTATTGAAAATACTTAGTCCTCCAATCAAACAATCAAATTTTGCCCTATAATTTTATAAATAAATGGATTTTATTAAAACTTATTTCAAGTATAATTTTCAGTTTAAATTTTAAATGATATGTTTCATTCCACAATAAGTAAACTCATTTCAAAGTTAATATAAGTTAAAATAAAATTTCAAAATAAGTTAATATTATGTTTTTATATTAACTTATTTTGAAATAAAAAAGCAAATTAACAAATTCACGTTTCAATGATTATTTTTCATAAATAAAGAACGAATTTTCTTTTTTTAATGCAACAAATTATGTTGAAAATTATTTAAATACAATAAGGTAAAATATGCATGAATGAAAAAGTGTATTTAAGTAGAAAATTTATTTAGATGCAATATAAATATTTTAATATTAATGTAAACAAACATTATAACCATTGTTTAGGCTGATTAATGTTCTACAACCTGGTTCCATCCCTGAAAAGAAGATTAACAACACAAAAATGGCTTTCAAGTGTATGGAAAACATAAATCTCTTCTTGGAACAGGTATTTATTATTTTTGTGGTACTTGAATTTAAAATTATGGTTAAATACATGAACAAGTTGCTAATATAGGATTGAAAAAATGAATTAGTTAAAATTTCTTAATGACATAATCTATTCAATAAATCATATTGTTACATCAAAATCATGGGAAATATATTCATCCACTGAATTATATTCTGCATCTTTTTGTTGCAGTATGAAATGTATGCTAAATTTACAATTTTGAATTAGGCTTCCTTACAAAAGTAATTTTCTATGAAGGAATTTTTTAAGAAATCTTATAAACAGCTTTAAAAAAAGTAAAATTATGTCATTCTTTTCAAAGGAAAAATAAAAGATAGCATATAAATTTTTATATACGAAATTCAAATGAGAAATAAATGGATTCTTAAACTAATGTGCATACATTGGAGATTTCAAAAATTTTTTGTTTGATAACTTTGCATGTAATAGTTTAAAGCTGCTTAAATTTTTTTAAATGCTAGTTTTTACTATTTGTGTATATTATTTTTTAAATAAAAGCACTTTAATTTTAGGTGAAAAAATTGGGTGTTCCAGCTGAAGAAACCTTCCAAACGGTAGATTTATGGGAACAACAGAACTTAACATCAGTTTTAATATGCTTACAATCTCTTGCGAGAAAGGTAATTAAGTGTGTGTTTTTTAATCTTCTCCTAGTTAAATAATGCTCAAATATTATGGTAGTAGTAAAGTGATTTATTATTAGAGCAAAAAAACAATATACTGTAAACTTTTTTACATTTGGGAAAATTAACTTATGTATTGGAGATCTGGAATGTGTCAATGCTATGTTGTGCTATAAATGTCATGTAATGTGTAATATGGAAATATAAAACTAGAAAATCTGATGCACCAATGGTCTAATGAAATCTATTCAGTTAGCAGTTTATAATTTATAGAGTCAATATAGTCAAATATGCATATTAAATTAAAAAGCCATTCACTTCTTTAAGTATGAAAAATGTCTAGTAATGCAATATTCATCTCTAAGAAATTACATCTTAATAAAAGAAACTTTTGAGTCCCAATGTCACTTCAAAATATTCAAATCTATATCATTGAATTTGAACGACCCTATTTATTAAGTTTGATGAATAATAGCAGTTAAACTAGTTTTATTATGATATGAAAATATCGTTCTTTTATTCAAATATTTTGTAAATTAAATTAATAACACTTTATGGTTTTCCAATTAAGTATATGCATGCATGTTTAATATGTATATATATGCCACTGATTTTGATTAGTTTATTTAAATTTACAGAAAATTTATTCTGTAATATATTTTTTTTCTTAGAAGTATGTTTGAGATTTTAATCTTAAATTCCATATGAAATTTTTTTGAAAGAACTTGACAAATATATCATTAATTTAAAAACTGCTTCAGTTTATTGTTATATGAATCTATTTAGTTAAAATAAATATACTCACAAGAAATATTTAATAACATTATCTCAGTTAGTATAAATAAATATTAGCAATAAATGTTTTTTTGTTGAACATAATTCTGATATGTACTTTTAACCCAGGCTTCTAAATTTGGATTCAAGAGTATTGGACCAAAAGAAGCAGAAGCTAATGTACGCCAATTTACAGAGGAACAACTAAAAGCTGGTCAAGGTGTTATCAGTTTGCAGTATGGTTCTAACAAAGGTGCTAATCAAAGCGGTATTAATTTTGGAAACACACGCCACATGTGAATCACAACAGATGTAAAATCTGCAAATTTCTCATCTCTTGTGTCCTGTCCAAAATTAGATATTTTTTTCGATAAAATCTTTTATCTTCCAAAATATTAAATGCTCGAAATGTAATTTTAAACTAAGGAACACAAAGTTTCTAAAAGTATGCCAAATATTTTGTTACAGACATATAAAAAAAAATAGAATCATTTGAGCTTCAGTAGCTTCAAATTCTTCCTTTTATAAAATTCGCATTGTAGAAAAGTAGCATATTTTACTAAGTTATTGCTTCTATTATATGGAGAAACAGATGACAAAAATATAATTTTTAGAAAATATTTTTGGCTTTAATTGTTCCAAAAAAAAAAAAATGTTTCAGGAGAATTTTGAAGATGCATTCCTGAATATTAAATTTTATTCTGTTACAAGATTAATCTGCACAGACAATTCAAATCTAAAATCAAAGACTGAATTACTATTTGTTACATAATATTTGTATTTATATTGTACTTTTAATAAAAAATATTAAAAAGAATGTTAAGTGTCATTTATATGCAAAATATTAATATTTCTCTAAATTTTACACACATTAACATTTAAAAACAATTATTCATAAATAAGTACATAACTTAAATTGTTAACAAAGGAAGTTTTTTTTACATCACTATTATGTCTTTTCCATAAAATTTTTAAAATAAGTTAAATTTTTAGATTTTTCCAGAAATATGAATCTGTTTGAGATACAATTTTTCAATCACATTTGTCATAGAGGCGCTTTATTTTTTTTTTAAAATATAATACATTCATTACATATAAGAAATGAATAGAATCATTCTTAAGAATTATAATGTGCTTACAAATGAAAGTTAACATTCTGCAAGCTTTTTTGTTAGATACTATTTTAAAAATAAACATTTTCAATGTGAAATTTTTAATTTATTAACATGTAAATTAAAATAGTTAAAGGAAAACTGTTTAATGAAAAAGAGTTTATAGCTAACCCTTTATCTACACTATTTATATTTATGAATACCATTTGATAAAATGAACATAAAAATGAATTTTAAATAATACTAGAAAAATGAATCACAAGATTATTTTAAATATAATTTGAAATACTGACAGAATTCAGAAGATATAATTATAGATTCCTAGGTTTTAATAAGTTTTTAAAAGCACCTTGTAAGCAGAATACATTTTAAGGTTATACACTGAATGTTTAAAATGTTGTGAGCAACTTATGTTTTTACCAACTTTTAATATTAAATATATATGCAGTGGAGTCTCTTTGTAATGAAATTCTTTGTTTTCAGTTGAAAAATTCCCCATGGAGAACATTTTTTAATAATGGACTAATAAACCATGAAGTTAAATACAGAAAACTGCTTAGTTTGCATTGCAAAAATAATTAGCCTTTTTCAAGTAAAATTCTAATCCTTTTGTTTTTGCAAATGAAAGATTTACATTAACTTTTTAAATTAAAAAATAATGCCAATATGTAAACTTTTAATTTTATATGGTTTGTATTTTCAACATTCAATTTTAACAAAAAATATATATAAAATGAGCAGCATTAAAAGTTAAAAAAATTTTAGTTCTATTAAATTATAGAGTTTTTAATCTGATTAGGGGCATATGCTATCCTTAGTCCTTTAGATCTTACTCAGTTAGTAGAAATACTGCCTTAATTGTAGGTAACATGAAATTAAATATTTGTTGTGTTATGAAAAATTCGGTGTTATGAAAAATGAATTATTTCTGACTTTAGTGAATTTGTGATTTCTAAAAATAATATATGGAACATGTATTAATGTCTAAATAAACAAATTTTTATCAAATTTTTTAATGAGTGAAAATTTAAGTGGTTTTGAGTTAGCCTCTTAAAATCTACTAAAGTTAAGTTCATTACTCAAAGAAAAGTTAAGAAATATTTATTCAATTATCCTTTAATAAATCTATTACTTAAAAATTATTAAACTATCTCTTTTGTAACAAAAGATGATCCCAGGCATTGATATTAATGTCTGTTACATTTAATACTGGCCAAAAAATAATATAATATAAACCATGCATCTTGTTCTAAGGAAAATTGTCACAAGTTAACAAATAATCATAATAAAATTCTCTTTCTTTCAAACTGAAAAGAATTTGTTTAAATGAAAGTTTGGATTTGTGTGCATGTTTGCAATATGGTTCATTTCATAAAAATTTATTAAACTTTAAAAAATAGTTCGATTTTTTTTTGTTTAATAAGCTTTTAATTAAGAGGGGAAAATATATAAACATTTAAATTTGATGTATAAATTTTGAGAAGTATTTTTTGCTGAATGTTTAGTTAAAATTTTAAACCAAAATTCGTTTAATATTACTGATATTTTTAATTACTCAAATAATGAACAGTAAAAATTTTTTAAAGTTATAACCACTGAACTAAAATGTAATTCAATGTTATAAAAGATACAAAAAAATATTTTTCCTTTTAATGTAGAATTTTATGATTATATATATTAAAATTTATATTTTATTAATAAATTATAATTGCTCAAATATATAAGGAGTAAATGTTATCCATTTGAGATAAGTGTTCAACTAAGAAATAAATTAGCTGTCATTATATACAAATTCTAACATGGAAAAAGTGAATTCTCCATACACATAAATTTGCTTCCGATAATAGAAAATAAAATTCTGCATAAAAACATTAGATACAAAAGGTAAATTAATAGAAATGTGCGGCTATTAAATATAACAGGAGTAAAGTAGACCAATTAATTTGTTTGATGAGTGGTTTAACTGGTAAGAAAAGTAAAATTTAGAGTAAGATTAATGAATTTCCTTAACATATATAAGAAAAATTTTATTTTGTGCAATTTATATTAAAAATAAGGCAGACTATTTGTACATTAATGGTTTTTCTATTTTATTGATAACTTAGCATTTCATAACATTATTTAAATTTCTGATTTACTAATAATTTATTATACTAATTATTTAAGTTGGTCTTTCCTTAATAAGAACATTTAAGTAGATCTGATCACGTTTTTAAAAATAAGATGTTTCATTTTACACCTGGTTGAATTTTAATATTTCAATCATTTTTTTGTGCAGAGAAGTTATTTGCGTTAAATCTTCTAAAATTTTGTTGTTTATCAAGTTTGAAGTTTATTCTTATCATAGTCATTATTAATAGTATGAAATCAAATTAATGATCATGAGCAAGCTTTATGAGGTCAATGTACACGCCAGGAAAGCTCAGGCTTTTTATTCAGGAAGAAAAATTTAAAATAAAGATTGTAACTCACATTTTTTATCAAAGTTTTATAAAAATGCACTACAATCCAAACAAAATTAGTTTAACAAAGTATTTTAAAAAGTTTGAATAAAAAAAAATCCAGTTATAAAGATTCAAAATGCAATGTATTAAACCATTTATTTTAATACACACAATTTACATAATTCTGGTTCATTATACTTGAAAAAGTTGGAATTAAAACTGCACTAATAACCTATTATTATATTCACATGTACATATCAAAGAAGGAATATTGTCTTCTGTGCCTATGGGGTTTTATTCTAGACTGCCTATATTTTTTACCAGCATCCATTAATTGCTGCACACTTTTCCTTAGAGCTGGAGGATTTAATTCTTCTTCTAATGTGCATTCTTGAGGTAAATCTTTATATACATCAGCAATACCACTTCGTAAGAAATCAAGATCTTTTGTACACACTTCTTTTATTTCCTTATGAATTTTTGGAGTACTTATGAATGTATAAACAAAATATCTAAGGAAAAATAAGTATTGTGTTTATATATATATATATATATATATATATATATATATATATATATATATATATATATATATAAGAATTTATATATTAATCAAGAAATCATTAATTTAAAATTTACTTTCAATACATATTAGACTTAAAAATTTATATTAAAACTTGCATTAATAATAATAACTCATTATAAGAAATTGATTCTTTGATATTATTTTAATGCATAAAATCATCAAAACATTTTGTTAAAATTATTTTAAAGAAATAATTATTTTACTTATATATACAAATTGTATACACATAAATAATATTTGATTAATTTTTAATGTAATTTCAAAAATAAATGGTTAAATTGACTTGTATCTTAATATGAATAAAACCTTTCACTCATTTTATTTGGTTGCCTGATTTTAATCAAACAACCTAAATTACATTAGTTTCTCTTTTTAATAAATTGAATCTAAATGTTTAAAAATTTACCAAAAGAAATAATATTTACATAATAATATTGACAACATTGATGTTAAAAGCAAAACAATATTTAATTTGCAAAATAAAAACATGATTGTATTATATCCCCACTATGACAACAAAAATTGTTTGTTGAACACCAGAGAAGGAATTAACAGCTCATAATAATTGATTAACATCATGAATATTTTTATTTTAAACTAACCATTTATTAAATTACTATACGTAAATTGCTATTTTTAAAATTGATATTTGAAAAATCTATAATTTCATGCTTTCAGAGGAATAAATGAGGTTAACTTGTCTTTTTAAACAAAAGACCATACTATAATAGTATGTACACATAACAGTGAGATGTCAGTTATTTAATAAAATATCATTTAAAAATAATTTTGTTTATATTTTAATCTAATATATTGATGTTAGATACACGTATATGAGATGTTAAGAACTGCAGATTTAATAGTTAAAGTAAATATTATAAAAGTTAGGACTAATATACACAACTATATAAAGTTAGGAAAAAACTGCTATACAAATATCTCAATTTTCAAACTGAGAAATTAATAGAATAATTGGTAACAGGAAAGAAGAAATCACAATTACTAGTGTATATATTTGCATCGCGTATTGTTTAAATAGAATGTACTTTAAACAAAATGATGTTGGTAAGTAATAGGAGCTGAACAATATGACATTATGCAAAATAGTGACACTGCTGACGGACTACGTCATTTGCGAGGAGAATAATAATGGATGTCTCAGAGCAAGGTGGCAATTGTCATTGTTTATTGGAGATAAGAAAAAATTGATTGTGAGTTGTTGCAAGATTAGAGGCCGGTCAAAATCAGATCAAAGTGGCTACATGGCTGAATGTGAGTCCATCAGTGATTCATAGGCTTAAGCAACAATTTCTAACTCTGGATTCAGCATCCTGGTGGTTCAGCCAAGGACGGCTACACGCTACCTAGAATGTCAACGACCTATGTTTGTCATTATGAGCACAAAGTAATAGAACTGCAATTCCTGTTGAACTCACATGCTCCCTTGTTGCAAGCTCTGGAAGGTTGGCATCAAAGGCTTCATGAACATGGTCTTTATGTGAGGCAACTAGTCACTTGTGTCTCGCTCACATCAAATTTGCAATGGCCACATCAATCACATTAATATGTTCACTGAATACATGATCAAAGAAGGCTGTTCTCTTTATGGGCTAGTGCAGGTTTAGCCCCATAAGCAATAGTAGATGCATTTTCATTGGGAGATAATGAAGAGCACGTTTTCACATAAGTATTATGTCAATTAAAATCTTGTTTAATTCATACTCAGAAAATTACAAACCATAAGAGTTTCTATAATAAAAGTTTTATTTTAAATTAATTGCTATTATTGTCACAACACAGATTAGTTTTCTTACTGATTTCAGAAGTATTTCAAGTCTAATGTGGTAATAGAAACTATAAAATGGAAATTTTCAGTAATTTATATTCAATATAATAAAACTTGCTTAAATTATCCTCAACTGTATCTTTCAAGTCTAATAATATTGCAAAGGGAAAAATTGTCTCTCTCGCGGAATATATAAATTTACATACAAATAAATGAGCTTTATAAATTCCAGTCTTAACATTTAATGCCAACAGTTAAAAAAAAGTACTGAGTCATAAGAAAAATGATAATATGCTACAAGACAAAATGTCTTAAAGTTTTCCTTGTAAGAAAATTCAAAAGGTAAAAATTATACAAAAGTGTGCATGAAAAAATCAATGTAATGAAGAAAAAAGTTGTAAAGTAGCAGTGATTTATTGCCAAAATATATCTTTAACACAAAAAAGCAATGATAAGAATGAGTAAAAATCATATTGATTTTGTGCATAGAAATAAGTAATTAGTAGCGATACAGCATATTAACCTATTTCATGTGAAGAGTGTATGACTGACCCTTGAGTCCTACAAATATTTTGCTTAATTTGAAAGTATCTTAGAAATATTGCAATAAGACTAAGCAATGTTGGAACTTGTAAACAAACTGATGTGTATTGTATGTATTTGCTTTTTTGCATGCCTGTGTGCAAGACGTTTTTGATATTAAATTACTTTGGTTCTACAGCTTTGCAATTGACTTTCTTCTGGTATTTCATTTATTTTTAGAGACCACAAACTTTAAAATTTTACAATTTGAGGTACTGCAAATTATTTTGTAATTCACAATTATTTTTTAGTTTACCCCTTACAAAACTATCTGCACTCCATATTTAAAGTGATAGTTGATTTTACAGACTATCTTGTGAGTATACATACACTAACAATGGAAACTAAAATCAATACAATTCTTTAAAATTTTCAATTTAACACCTTTTTCCAAATTATATTTTTTTACATATAACAATTTTAAAACCATGAATTAAACTTAACAAAAATAATATGGACATTTCATAAATTGTTTCATCAAAATTACTAATTGAATGAAATATGAAAACTTATTTCCTTAAAAATATTAATCTGTTATAACACTTTAATCTTTTCATTAACTTCAGTATTATGATTTGTTTCAAAGGTTTGCATACAACAAAAGAATTATAAATTAAAATACTGCCAGCAGTTAATAAACACATTTATATAATAGATTTGATGAAGAAAAAAATTAAAAAATCACAAAGACAATTAATAAATTTGTTATTGTGACACATTCAGAAATAACAATCAAAACTGTTATAAAAAATAAAATATTACAATTTTTCTATATTTTCTCAAAATTTTAAGTACAGTGATCTCATTATGGATTACTTTCCTTCATATATACTGCTTGCATTTTCAAGGTTTTTAATAATTACAAATAAAGAAATTCCATAAAAAAGAATTTTTGAAATATTTTTTGGGG
>JAPDSC010112252.1:0-11810 GCA_026290005.1 Latrodectus geometricus | reverse complement strand
ATATATATATATATATATATATATATATATATATATATATATATATAATATACACGAAACTTTAATAAGTAGGGATACTGATTTCTTTTAAAACTGCAAAACAATGTATTTGCTTATTTTGATTTTTTTAATTAGAGGATTTGATAACTATGCCATGTTTTTATTATAAGTTTTTATTAAAGCTATAAGACTATTATCATTATTAGTGTTATTAATGATAAATATTGTCTAAACAATACTTATTGTACGTGTTAATTACATACAATATCAAAGATTTTAAAAATAAAGAAAATGTTTAAAAAATGAAGAATCTGTGTGGTGCAAATTTTTAATAGTTTCGCAAATACAATAGAGGAGGTGTTAGATACATACTTAAACACAAACTTGCAGTGGTATTTAAACTTTCACCATCTGCAAAAAACGTTTATAACGTCAGGCCTTGATACGAATGCGTGTTGAATGTGAGTTAGCATCCTATAGTACAAAATATAATATTTTATGGTAATGTACATCCCGATGAAAGAAATTATGTTTGCTGGTAATGTTCATCAAGATAATTGAAATCCCATCTTTTATTGCAATAAATGGTTTGCTAAACAATTGGTATTTTTAATTATTTTTTTAATAATGTAAGAAGAATAGAAAACACTTCTTTATAAAAAATTTCTGATTATTTAATTCAAATCTATTTTCTTTTGACTTTCTGCTATTAGTTAACTGACTACAGTTTTACATATACAAGGACATTTCACATTATATTTAATTGAGAACCACACAGATGTAAATACATGTACATTAAAGAGCAATGTGAAAACACATACAGACATATTATTATTAGATGAAAGAAAAATAATTTTTGAGTTTGTGGTAAAATTATTCCTACTGCATTTATTTATCTAAAATTTAAGATTAATTTAAATAAGATCTCAAGCGAATTACGATAATGAAGCATAATTTGATATACTATATTCATCATCTTTACACGGAAATGAAATTGTAACTACTTGTAAAATTTATTTTAAAAAAGCTATTTTATGGTTAAATATTTAATCCAATTTTTGATATTTTATTTATTTTCTTTTAAAATTAGATACTAAAATTAAATTTTGAAATGAAGATTTTTTTTTACCTTTCAAACAATTTCTCAACGTCTTTTACTATGACTTAATTAAATTAGCTATATTTACTTTTAAATATTTCAAAGTATTTTTTCATAATTATGTAATCGACTACAAATCACCCACTTACTTTGGGTACCTTCAAAATAATTTGACTCAAGATTAGTTTGAGAAGCTTATCTTTTAGAAAAAGTAAAGTTATTGTTTAGTGACAGCCAATATAATACTCATAGAAATTCAATTAAAATTTTTCAGAAGAAAATATTATTGCAACAATGTTAATTTAATTTTAAAAGGCCAAAATTAATTCAAAATCTGTCATCACCGGAAAAAATTATCTTAAATAAAATTTAAAAAAAGGAAACGATAATTGATAGTTGCAGCAAAACTTTCGACGTTAATTTGATTAAAAATATTTGTTTTATTTATTTTCAGCTCCGATAAGCATCAGTTCATAAAATATTTTGTATTTTATGTTTTTTTAAAGAGTTTCCAACAATTTTTTTATAAAATTAATTAATTATTGTCAATAAAACTTATTATCTTCTTTAATGAACATCTTACTTTATTGATTGTTAATAACATGAAATTAGAATGCGATATTTATACGAATAGGAAATATGTACAGCTATCTTATCAAAACCAAATATCATTATGTAGGATTCCTTATCAAAAGATATCTCATGTATATTAAATTAAAATCTCATGAAGATTTTGAATTTTTATTTAATTTCACTGCATTTAAGTTTCAATATATATAAAGGTTGCGATCTTTATAATCACAGAAAAAGTTATCGGAATTTACTATTATTACAAAGTAAGAACGTAATTACAAAAATACATTTTGAAAATAAGAATTAATAACACATTCTGGAACAGAAATATTTAATGCAAATTTGATGCAATGCATTATTGAAAAATGCAGCAACTCAATTAAATTATATTTGTGATTGAATAAAAAACATAATTTATAATATTTTTCTGTTAAGCACTGTGTTAAGCAAAATTATTGAACAATTTGTTACTATCACTTACAAGCAATGATATAATATTTATTGGTGTAAAGGCATCAATTAAAGACTACTTAAGTGAACATTATTTTGTATTATTTTGATAAAAGAAAATTATCTTGAAGTCTGAAGTAGCGTAACAACATTAAATTGTTTCAAGAATTTTTTAGATTTAAAATAAGAAAATTTAAAAAAAAATTAATTTTTAAATTATTTAATTAAAAAAATTAAAAAATATTAAAGTAAATTTGCGATGGTCAAATTAAATCATTTGTTACATGTCTCGAGGAAATACAGAAGTGATAGAAAGATTTGATTATTGAATGTGAAATATTTTATCCTAAGAGACTGTTATTACTCCTTAATTTTAAGTAGCTTAGAATAGTATAAATGTTATAGAAAATGAGATATGAGATTGAGGTGAAAAAATATTCTGTTGTGATTTCCTATCATTTTAAAAAGTTAATAAAATCACGAATTTTATTTTATTATTTTTAAATGGTTATTTGTTCATTTTTTCTTATAGTAATCTGATCATTTTAAAATTTTTTTTAATAAATCATAAATTGTGCTAAAAATAATTCACACATTTTGTGAAATAACTTCTTAAACAATGTATGTATTTTTACAACCTAATATTTATCAAGTGATAAACAATATTTTCATATTTTTAAGTGTTTATAATTTACATATGTATAATCAACAATGCCATTTCCCTCATTATTTACCTGAAAAATGACTTAATAATTTTTCTCTTATATTTTCTTTAAATTTATGATAAATATTCACTTATAATTATAATAAATAAATTTGAAAATTAGGCTTTGTTTAGTCTCATGGTATTAGTAATTAAGAAGACGCATTCATTTTTCCAAAAGAAGAGTTGTTTCTTAAAAATGAGTTTATATTTCACAGTTGACTTTATCTTTCTCATGAAAGTGTTATTATCATTTTTAATCATTAAATTTACCATAACAAAGAAATATTCTTTCAAATATTCCTCCAAGAATGAAATGTGTGCACAATAAAGAAACTATAATATTTTGTAAAGTAACAGTGGTCTATTAAAAAAATTCTTAAATTATATGCTTTTCATTAATAATTTGTCCGTAATTTGACATTACTTACTAATATTTAACTTAAATTCCCATGATTTTATGATAATACTTCTTATAAAATGACTTCACTTATTATCTCTATTTAAACTGTATACTACTTTAAATATAATTAATATAGTTTAAAAATAGTTTTAAAATGTATTGAAAATTAGAAGAGAAATTTTCTTTCAAGTAATTTTTTTCTTTTCCAAATTAAAAATAATGTTTTAAATTTTTATGTAAGAATAACCTTTGAGATTTTAAATCTTAAACACATTCTTGATTAATTTTATGTTTTTATAAATTTAAATGCATTTTTGAAAATTTAATTGCTTATTATTCTTAAATGTTTTAACATATTTATTGGCTATATGGATAAGATAACTGAGGAAATATTCAATAGAAATGTGCACGTTTTTATTTCATTAAAGAATAGAGAGCAACATTAATCAATATAGATTGCGCCATAGAAGGATTTCTATTGTGTGCTCTTTTGAGCTTTATCGAATTGTTCAATTATAAAAGTAACCAAATTTTACAGTCATGCAAGCGTCACCACTAACTTTTATTTTATTGATACAGATATTAACCAGCAGTTGTAGCAATATTTCATCCAAAAAAACCTATTTTAAAATCTAAAGAGTTCTCGAAAAAATAATGTTGTCATGCAGTGATTTCTTCTAGAGATTTCCTATACTACTTTATGAGATTGAGATCTTAAGACCTTAAGTTGGTCAGATAATGTTTGACAATGAATAAACTCTTCTTCAAAATAATAGTTAATCAATGTAACTCTGTATGGGATGGAATTATCTGTCATAAAAACAAATTTACAGTGCCATGAAAAAATTGCTTATGAAATTTGTGAGTAACGCATCCCTGTTACATTCTTCTGCCCTTGCTTAAGCAAAGAAAATATGAAAAGGCGTGCATTCTTCCAGTGTGTTTCCTCTGCAAGTATAACTTAAAAGATGCCAGATTACTAAAGTGACCTGGCATCCTTTTAATTTTATAAGGATACTATATCTCCATATATCCTCTGTATGAGTGTGTCTTCACGATTTTCTTTATATTAAAACTCGTCGAGTGTCTATTCGTAAAGTGTCACTTATGTCATATCCGCCAAGTGTAGCCAAATCGTGAAATCAAATCGTCTTGTGAGTCTCCAAATCAATTTGTGTCCTTAATATTACTAAAGGGGCCACATATTGATTTAATGTATATTAGAATGTTGTTTATGACTGAAAAATGTACAGACTTTTCTGAGAGTGAAGGGAACACACAGCATTAGTCCATGATCTCCAAGGCATCTCTGTGTTGGTTGTCAACACTTGATTTGTCACTATATATTTTTTCCAGAGAAGTCTTGAAAAAATAGCCCACTTACGTCAATCGCTTATTACTGATTGCGCAAAAATGTATACATGTGAGTATGTGCATCTAAGTTGCCATTTGTAACGTTTCTCAAATAATCTAAAAATGAAAAAAGAATTGCAATAACTTTAACTTGCATAAAAATTAATAGCTACTAGTTCTAAGGAGCTATTGCCTATTGAGGTGAATAATCTGGGGAGTGTTTACTTTGTTTTTATTTTGCTGTGGAAAATAAAATGATAATAGTGCATAAGTTTGGTAGACGGTTGACAGGAAAAAATTAATCAGGTTTTTCGAACAAAACGAGTAAGTAAAAAAATTTAAGTTGAACTCACTTCTTTGACTTAGAATGACTTCTAAAATAAGAATATAATAAATAAAGTACTTTCATATTTTAATAAGATATTAACAATGATTTAAATTTGTATTCAGAAAGTATTTCAGTTTATCTGTATGATAAAATGAATTGAACAAAAAAATAGTTTTGTGAGTGTGTGTGGTTGGGTAAAACAAATAATTACAATAATTATTTATGAATTTTATTAAATTGCAGTATACAATCTATGAAACATAGTTATATTTCATACAGAATAATCTTGGAAGAAATTTCCACCTAATAAAACATTTTGTACAAATGTTAATAAAACATTTTGTAAAAAGAAGAGGATAAAATTTTTAAAATATATGAAAGTAGTAAATTAAATTAAAATAACAGAAAGTGTGAACTATACTTTAAAATTAGTTCAGATGTCTTGTTAACGTTAAATTTTTCAACAACGTTTAGTGCTCAATTTTTTATCTAAGTGAGGAATGTATAGCCTTCTCAATAAAATGACAAACAAGGAGAACATTCGTCCTTTTGCAACTGCATATTTCATTGAAAGCATGATTTTCTTTTAACTGTATTAATATCATGTTTAAAAATAAGATTTCAGTTTTATCACTGAATTGATTTACCTTCACTAATTTAGATTCACAACTTAAATTTTAATTGTATAAGAATGACATCATGATTGTTAAATATTAAATGAAAAATAAACAAAATTCACAGATGTTTAATTTTGTTTTAAGTCAAAGATTTTGATCACTCAATATATATATATATATATATATGAATCATGTTTGCATGTTTGCCTTGTGACAAAATAAGCTTGTCATTAGTTAAAATATAAACTACAGGTTATTTAGTTTTATAAGATGTTATTTATAAAAGTGATCCAACAAATAATGTTAATCAAATATTGGAGAAAAAATGTTAAGCATGTTTTTTTTCAGTTTAATCAAATATTGGAGAAAAAATGTTAAGCATGTTTTTTTTCAGTTCTTCTTTGCCTTTACATATTGGATCATTTTATATACGTATTCCTGTTTTGCAAAATTGGTTATTCTATGATAAAAATGTTTTTCAATCATAAAACATTTATTAAAGTAAAGGGTGAGCTATTTCTTAGCTCCCTTTTCTTCGGTGATCTAAGGTCTTATATCTTATCAAATGAATATTCTAAAACAATGAAGTTTTCTGAATCGAAAGCTTTATTGAAATTGATTTTGCCAAAAGATAATTTGCAACAAATATGTTTCTTTGATGTACAAGTGCCATCCTCTGGTAAACGTAAGTTCTATAACTCTTAAAATAGAATACATTTTTAAAATAAGATCTTGGCCTGAATAGAATTCTATGATTAAAAATAATATATTTCAATATGACGAATTGAATTCAAATCAGTTGGAAGTCCTAAGAAATACTGGTTTTTGTACGCGATTATTCATCTGATAAAGATTGTAAAAATTTCGAAACTTTTGAAAATTTCCTATTTTTAAGCAATTTTTCCTATCAAAAATTTTTGTCTTCAGTAAAATACTTTTTTATGTTATCTTAAATTGCCTAACTTATATGAAAGACATTTTATAAATAGAATACTCATCAACAATATTTCACTTTTGCCGAATTCGTTTTTTACTCTCGAGGTAATCCGGATTTCTATTCTTAAATTTATAAAAAACTCAGCATTTAAGTGTTTCTTGAAATTGAAAATACTGATATTAAATAATCAGTATTCGGAAGTTCCTGTTTTATTCAATCAAAATTAAAATTGCCTTTCTCTGACATTCAAGGATTTCATTTTATCTAAAAACTATAAATATTCACAATTTGTTTTAATAAAATGTTCTAAAATATTGAGTAAATAAATGTGTCTATAAAAGTTTACAGGAAAATCTGTTTAATAGTTACGAGTCAACTAAACTAAGAAATAAACTAAACATTAAATTTTGATTGTTATCATATACAATAAAACACTTTTACACCACTACAAATCCTCTCTCGTAACAAAAAGCATAATGTGATTTTTCAATTTGCCTATTTTTTGCGATAAAAACATTTTTTAGGTCACTCATGAAATCCTTGTGGTTAAAAGTTTAAATCTTTGCAGGAAAATTTTAAAGAATAATTTCTGTATTGATATTATTCCTTCATTAAAATATATATTTTTTGAGTAAAATATGTATTTTTTGAAATATATATTCTCTTGTACAATGTTATATGCATATGATATTTCTATTTTCTTTCTGTATTTCTATTTATAAGAATTTTGTTGTTTTTTTATGTTTTTCTCTTGATATTTTCGAATAACATTACATGTTTAAGAACAGTCCTCTCAGAAATTATGTGTTTAATCTCAAAAAATGCGAATAGATTTATGTTATATTACCAAAGTAAATTTATGACTTGAATGTATTATACGAATGGTAAATTTAGTATTTACGAAAAACTAAATTATGTTCATTAAGTTAAATTAGTATGTTATATAGAATTTTTTGTTTTGGATTTGATAAGTTATCAATTTACTGCCTTAAAGATATAAAGCTGAAAACAATAAACAACATTTTTTTTTCTATTTCTCTGAAAAGAAATAAATTTAATAAAATTATTTGATTAATGAAAAAATAATAATATGATATTTTAAAATATTTTCTTCTCTTGCTTGAATATATTTAATTTCATAATCCTACAATAAAATTCAAATAATTACATGATTCACAAAAATTAAAATAATTCAAACTTTTTTCTCAATTAAAAAATTATTTAACATATATATAAATTATAAAACCTGTTCCATCATGAAACATTTCATTTAGTCAAAACCAATTTAAAATTTATTAGATTTGATCATAAAAAAGATAAAAGTATATTTATTTTATGCCACAAATGACAGGAAAATATTTACAAAGATTTGAGAGACAAATAAAAATTAATTTACCTTAATTTATTTAGTTTCAGATGAAATGCTATTTTATTTAGTGCAACAAATATGATTTTTATGTATAAATACTTTGTATTTATAAATAAAAGAGTAAAAATGATTGTAAAAAGATCTTTTATAATCATTTTGCATAAATGTAATATTTTCGTCCTTATATTACTTTCATTCTAAATTTATATAATTAAAAATGTTTGTTGGCTGAACTCAGCTATTACAAATAAATACATGATTTATATTCTTAATAAATGTTGATTAGGGGAATTAGATGAAAATAAGAAATGTTATGATATTTCATCCAACATTTTTTTGTATTCTTTTTAATTAAAAAGTATTCAGTAAAATATTTGGTCAACTATAGCGGTTTTCTCACACACATTAAAGTATTTTATAAATTTATTCTGTGAATGTATGTATCATCCTTTGATTCCTTTATCTCCGAAACTATAATAATATTAACAGTCTGTTAATATTTCTAAATTCTGCTTAGAGTAAAGTTTTTACAATTACAAGCTTCTATTTCCATAGACATATACTGCCAAATTATTGATTTTATTTATTGCTAAATGAGTATAAAACATAATTGTACTCATAGCTAACAGTAAGGCATTTGTTTTTCTGAAAAACATTCTGAAAAACATTTTTATTACATAGTTTCTTTTGATAAATATAAAACCACAGTTTATATCACACATTGTACTATCTTTAAAAATGTCTCTGCCATTTCATTGAAAGATTATTTTTCAAGCAAGTTTGTTGTATTAATTTTTAAGAGGTTAATGAATTCTTGTTAAATACAACTTTTGATTAATATTGATGTTGAGAATTAGTTTTAGAATTCACACAGTAATTGATTTAAAGTTCAGTTTACAGATTTAAATTTGGGAGAAAATATTGAGAAAGATAATAAGAGAAATAAATACTTTTAAAGTTTGTTAGTTATTTTCAGTTAAAGAATAGAAAATTGTGTATTAAAAAAATTCAGTATTAAATTCAAAAGCACTTGGTAAATATGAATTAAAATAAATATTTCATATAAAAGCTTGGATTGTACAAAATAAAATTTATTTATTTATACTATATAATTTTTATCAAAATAATATAAATATTTGTAATACATTCAATATATTTACGAATGAAAAATAAAGATTTATATTTCGATACATTTGTTATTTTTGACAATAAAAAAAAAACTGAAATTTATTTTGCCAATGAATTTAATTAGGAATCATTGAAACAGTTAGGAGTAGAGTAAATCAAAGAAATTGTATGTGTGTGTGTAGGTGTGAAGCATTTTCAAAATGTATATTGAATCAAAACAGTGAAATCTTGAAAATTATATTGATTATCTGTGAAACGTCAAAGAAAATAAGTCAACACTTAATGTCATTTATAAATGTTCGATAATGTATGATATTGTCATTTATATAAATATTTGATAATGTATGATGTTTCATTATAAAAAACAATTACAAATTATTATAAAGTGGATTAATATGTCTCAATAATGTCTAATAAATTGCAGACAATAGTGAAAAAATAAGTTTTTATTAATAAAAAAATGTATATAACTAATACACAACATTTAAAATTAGAATGCAAAAATAATATTTTCAATTGATAGTAAATGAATAAAATTAAACAGAAGAAGTAATTTAATACACCTTTTTCAATTTAAAATAAAAAGCATAAGATAAATTTTCAAAGTAATTAAAAATACCGAGAAACAGAAATAAATATATTATTGAGAAAGTAAAATTTGTGCTCAGTATATAATACTAAATAATATTAGAGAGACAAGAAAGTAATTTAGTTTCTGCACATGATGATATTTTATTGTCATCTGACAATTCATTGTGTATCTCGAAGAATCATTTTAAGATAATTGTGTGTCATATGAAACTTTCAGTTTACGATATTGTTTTCTTTCATTTTTGTACAAATGCAGCTTACTTTTTGGTTTCATATATTTCCGGCTTTCTATATCAACAACTGGTTCACTCTTAAAAAATTAAATATTAAAGTTGTCTTTTCAATATGGGATGAAATGGTCAGCTAAATACCAGAAGAGCATACATCGCATTGTATGCCTTTTAAGTTTCACAAGCGTATTAACGCAATAGTTGCGACGACTAAACATATTTGCAATGCATTAGACGTTCGTAAGTGCCAAAATTAACTTACGAAGTTCATATCCGGTAATTTTAATATCTTTGACTCCTGTTGATCAGGAAAGCAAACAACATTAGACAACGACATGCTAAGGGTGGAAATAGAAGCAAATCTATTTCAAATAATCAAGGATCTGTCAAAATACTCTTATCCAACCTGTCAGACCATCCAGGAATATTTACAGCGTGTTGGAAAAAAAGCACAGCAAATCTTTAGATCCCTCATAATCATCCGAAGAGAACAAAACGATCCATCGCACACAACATATTAATTCAACGACCTCCTACAGAACAGTATTTTCATTGATTCCTCACTGAAAACCAAAAAAAAAATTGGGTCCAATATGATAGTCCAAAATGCCAAATGCAGTGCCTTTTTCTATATTAATCACCACGAAGTACTACGAATCCAAGTTTACATCCCAAAAAAGGCTCTTCTCTGTAATTGGTGGAGTTTGACGCGTTGAAGCTTGAAAAATTTTTAATGAAGACCTATATTGTGATCAATTGAATTCAGTGAGCCAGTTTTTAATGAAAAATTATTTGACGATTGTCAACAGAAAAATCGTCATTCTGCAATACTACAATGAAGACTGCACTTTGTATGGCGAATTCTCGAAAAAATTAAAATCAGAGTGGGAGATATTGACTCACCTGACATATATTGCCGATATCGCAACCTTGGATTTCTATTCCGATCAGTACAACATTTTCTTCGTGAAAAAATTTGCGAAATCACATGACTTTCAAAATATCATCTCGAGATTACAGAAAAAAACTATTGATTTTTTTTGGTCCGGGATTAAAAACTTGCAACCTAGTTGGCAAAAGATTGTTGCTAATGAGGGTGATTATATTTTTGAATAAAAATAAAGAGACTTCCTAAAAATTATAAGTCTTTTAGGTGATTTCTTTTAGCCAAATTTGAAATTTCAGGAGAGAATTTATTTGCACTTGCAGCGAATCTCTCTAATTGAATCTCCATCCTTCCTTTTATTGCAACCTTGAGTGACAGCACCAACTGCTTAGGTTTCACCTAAGGTTACGTTACTTGTGATATTTTGTTTTTGAAATTTACGTACACATGCCCTTTCAACTAAATTGCTAATGTACTGATCGCACAAAGGTTTTTTTTCTGCAATTTCATGACTATCTACTTAAAATTTACATTAGTGCTTAAGTTTTCTACAACAGTGTATTGTAAGTTTAAAATTGATACTGAAATATTTACACTAATTTTCACACTCATATTTCAAGATTCATAAGAAACTTAAAATATTAACTTCTCCTGATTTATACAACTATTTTTTTTTTGGTGTTAAATATTAAGATTACAGCTGATATGTGAAACATTCCTATTCGGCAATATGAGTAAAAAGAAACGAATTTATGTATGTAAAATATGTTATCATAATGGGAGGCTCAAATTAAATATTAGATACATGGATATAGAAAAACTATGATCTATGAAAAACTATGAATGTAATGATCTAGTTACATTACCGCTTCATTTAGACTAATAAATAATTTAGCCGTTGATGATAAATAAATAAATAAATAAATAATTACTATAAATAATTACAATAAAAATAATAAATAAATAATTACTAATAAATGATTAAGCCACTTAGGTTTTGTAACTAATAGAAATTAAGGACATAATTCTCTCTCTCATAAAGTATATAATTGAGGAAAGTTTTTATTTTTTTTTTTTTTTTTTTTTTTTTTTTTTTAAATTGGTATGAAGATTTTATTTTAAGCAAGAAGGGCATTAAATTAT